>JAWPHD010014624.1:0-60146 GCA_037043455.1 Cyrtodaria siliqua
GGAAGTTCTCAACTAACTGAATCCGTATTTAGAATAACGGTTGGAGTCAAAAGTCCAAACCATGTTTTTATTTATCTGCAAAGGTCAGACAAACACAAAATCCTCATCTTTTGGATACGTTTAAGGTAAATGCTGCTAATACTACTTGCTATGTACAATCAGCTAGACTGGAAGTTGGAAACGGCGTATATTATCCAACAACTGAATACAGCCATGATAATAATATAAGAATATTCAGAGATGTTATTAATTATTCTTACAAACAAAATGATAAAAACACTGACACTTTACTAAACGTGAGTAATTTTAAAACTCTTTTCGGAATGATATATTTCGATTTAAGTTACAAGGTAAATGAGGTCAGTATTGATCCAAAACAACTAAGTTTGAGATATAAGCTAAATATACCCCCGGGTCTCGTTATACAGTTTATGCGTTGATATTGTATCAGGAAGATCTCGTTATTGATACTGTTTGAAATGAACTGGTGATAGTTTAATCTAACTTATAATATATATGACTTACGTAAATTAATCGATAGATTTGACAGAGGGGCAAAAGAGAAATTTAGCAAATGCATATGAAAACAAAAGCGAGTTAACATCAGGCTAAAGAATAATCAACTAACCGGGGTTGCTGCTGACAGTTACTCAAATTAACAATATTAACAAAGCTAAATCCAACGGACATGGCTTAGACATAAATATATCATTTGTTGACTAAAACAATATTACCAACTGTTGCTAGACTCGCTCCGAAAGTATTAGCACCACTAGCAACAGGAGCACTGAGTGGTCTGGCGAGTTCTGGAATCGGTAAACTATTCGGAAATGGAATGGTAACTATCCCTAGTGATAAAAAGGCACTACTTAAATCAAGTGCGCTAACACTGTCACAAAGAAAAAAGATTAAAACGTCAAAAGGTTGCTGCCCTATTAAGCTGACATTTCATCAACAACAAGACGGGGGATTTCTTGGATTGCTTGCGTCGTTAAGAATTCCTTTAATTGGATCTCTTATTAGTGGTTTGACTGGAAAAGGTTTACAAGTAGGTAGAAAGGGAAAAGCATTGAGAGTTGATCGTGGAAATGGTTTGCAAGTAGATTCGCAAATTAGACCATATAGAAGTATCCCATTCGTAAAATATGTTAATTTTCAAAAACGAGCCTACCTCTAACTTAGATATAATATATTGGGTTAAGCGGTTAGACATTAACACATTTAGGGGAGTGTTTAGCAAGAACAAATTACCGACAAAAAAAGGAAGAAAATAAAGAATGCGGTATTATTAATCTTGATGATTATACTGGACCTGGTACACACTGGACTTGCTACTGTAATGAGCATTATTTTGATCCGTTTGGTCTAAGTCCGCCAAAATAAGTTTTAACGTACATACCCAACATAAAAAAACACAATTCAGTATCAAGATAAAACAAGTGTCTTATGCGGATATTTTTGTTTATTCTTCATCAACAAGTTGCAAGAAGGAAACAGTGTGTACGATATTCTTTATAAAATATTAAAACCTCACAAACCTATGGAAAATGAAAACATTATAAAATCATATTTTGTAAACAGAGTTTAGTCTAATCATATTATATATGAGTAACTGTGTTAAAGAAAAGATGATGACTGAAAATGTCAATCCTCAGTATATTCTATCAAAAAAAGGTAGAAGAATGTTAAAAGCAACTTGCGCATGTTGTGGTAGTACTAAAACACAATTTATTTAAAGTACACAAGGTGGAAGTATTGATATTCATAAAGCTTTACTACCTTTGTTGCCTAAAAAGGGGCTAACAATTCCTGATTATGAATATTGCGGTCCGGGTAATCTGCTTGAATTAGGTGCTATTTGCAAAGATCATGATTACTGTTATGACGAAAGTCCTAGTAATAAATTAATGTGTGATAAAAACATGCTGGCCGGTTTTAAAACGAGCAAATCCAAATCACTTGGAGAAAAACTCGCCAAGAATTTGATAGTCAATCCCGTAATTAATGCAAAATATAAACTAGGACTTGGAGCATAAAAAAACAAGACAAAGCGTTGAGATGGACTGATAAGCTAGCCGATGAACTTCACAAACCTATACGAAGAAAGTTCATTCAACGCCGTGTGATTGTTAATGAAATTGATAAAATATGGTCGGCTGATTTGGTTGATATGCAATCGTTTTCAAAATAAAATAAACGTGTAAAATACCTGCTCACTATTATTGATGTATTTAGCAAATTGGCTTGGGTTATACCAGTTCCAAATAAAACTGGTATAGAAATTATCAAAGGTTTCCAAAAGATTATAAGTACAGGAAGACACTGTAAATTGCTCTGGGTTGATCAGGGCGTGGGGTTTTATAACAAGACATTAAGCAGTTTCTTGATAATAATATCGAAATGTATCATACGTTCAATTTTGGAAAAGCTGTAGTAATTGAACGATTTAATAGAACTTTAAAAAAGAGGATGTGGAAATATTTCACGGCAAACACTACATATACATATTTAGACGTGGTACAAGCGATGGTTGATAAGTGTAATAACACAAAACATCGGAGTATTAAAATGACACCGACTGAAGCAAGTGGTGAGGATAATAAAGGAATAGTGTATTTCAACTTGTTTTGAAAGATGAAAAGTAATAAAGCTTTGCAAAGTTCAAAATAGGAGACAAGGTTAGAATTAGCAAATATAAAATAACGTTTGAAAAAGGTTATACTCCAAATTGGACTGAGGAAATATTTGTTATTGATGAAATTCAAAACACAAATCCTGCGACATACACAATAAAAGACTTAAACAATCAAAAGATTGACGGAAGCTTTTACGAATTAGAAATGATAAAAGCTGATCAAGAAATATTCAGAATTGAAAAGGTTATACGACGTGATAATAAAAAAAATAGCATTAGTTCAGTGGAAAGGTTACAATGAAAATTTTAATAGTTGGGGGCCGTTTAAGAATATTCAAGACATCAAGCTATAACAAGCGCGTGTTGCGAGTCTCGTGGGCGTTTGAACGGTCAAGCATGATAAATACAAAATATTGCAGTCTCGGTTTCATTGGGACGACAGTACAATATCGATTTTACCTAGCGCAATACTTCTAGCAATTTTCCCAATAAATTCTCACTCGCATCGTTTTCGTGGTTTTCCATATCTGATAATAACGCTTCTTTTCTTGATTTAGATCTCTCGAATGAAAATGGTAAAATAATTAGTAAAATCTATGACAAGAGATTTTGACATTGTTAATTATCCTCACTTGGATGGGGATGTTCCCCGAGCAACTTCTTATGGGGTATATGTGTCTCAACTTATTCGTTTTTCTAGAGCTTGTACTCGAGTTGAGGACTTTAATATTCGTAATCTTTGTATAACTAAAAAGGTACTCAAGCAGGGTTACCGTTACCATAAACTTCGTAAAACCTTTGCAAAATTTTATTATCGTAACCCTGATCTTCTTTCCAAATATAAAAGTAATTTAAGGACTCTTCTGCGACAAGGACTATCACAACCTGACTTCTATGGTGATGTGATTTATAAACTTCGTAAGATTCTAGGTCATGATCACTTTCATACTATCTTTGTTAAACTTGTTAAAAAATTTATCAAAAGAGGTTATGACCCTTTCATTTTGCAACGTACTGCATGCTTGGTGGTGGACCCTTTTACAGTTCGCCATTATGCTTTCCTCTTTAATTGTACGATGACCAGACAGGCTGTGGACCCTATGATGACGCCTACCTAAAGCCCATTGGGACGGTGGCGTTTGATGTTTGGCCATGATCTTTCTTGTCGTGCCCTTAATGGTTTATTCTCTTACTGCTCTGGCTTCTGCAAAGTCATTGAGTACCTTCATTGTGGCTTTCTAGGCTATTTTTTTTTTTGTATTATATTTACACGAGCATATTTGTGTTTTACTTATATTGCCTATTGATGCTGCCTTGTTAGTTAGAGATTATATCATGGCGGGGATTTCTTTATTTACACTGTCCTGTTTTAATGGGATGACAGTAGGGTAAGTGTGAGGTTTGGTGCACCCTAGAACCGGTTTAAACCCCCAGTGGCCTACTTTGCCACTGACCGTTCCAAGGCGGTAGCCCTATTGTCAACCCTTTTTGTGTTTGTGATGTCTTTTGCATTTATTATTGCTTTTGCCTTCTTGTTTGTCTGTTTGCGTGTTTGTTTCTGTGTTTTGTGGTTTACTGTCCTCCTTGAATGCTACTTTCCCTGTCCGATCTTTTTATATTTCTTTTCCAATATTACACCGCAGGCTAATAATATCCGATGCAATGCTGCTATAATATTTCCAATAATGGTTGAAGAGAGATAACAGTTACTCCTATTTGATAAATAATCGATGCGGGGTTATCTCTCTTTGTATTTTTCCAATATGGCGCTGAAAAGAGTTAACGTTTTATGATAAATTAGTGTTTTAATTAATATTTAAAAGTAATTTTACAAATATTAAAGCAAATGTTAATGCTATTATTACTAACACAACTAATTTACCAAATTTTATTGCAACACGATGCTAATTAGAATTACTAACTATGATAATTCGATTTCATGCAAACCCTTTTTAAAGTCCTGCGGTCGGTGGTATAGTATATATAGGCGATCGAGCTATAGTATCTATCGATTCTTCCCGGGGGCTCATATGGTAGAGGGACTATAAACCTTAGAAAGAAAGAAAGAAAATATCTATCGGTTATGTGCTTGCAAGTGCTGGTTACCTAGTGAAAATGACAGTTATTGGCTAACTTGTTGTAGTCTCGCAATCTTGGCGCTTAGTAGATGGTGTCTGTGTATTTCCGTTACTAGCAAAATAATATTAGGGTGCAGCTGCTAAAGAATTCTTCCCTAATATGTGTTTGCTAGTAACAGACATCGCCAAACTTCAGGTGTATCTCTGCGTTTCGTTTCGGTAGAGATATGCCAAATAGAGTTCTGGTGATGTCTATGGAGCGAGCCAGCCCATTGAAAAGTTAAATGGATTGTGGGATGACCGCAAGCGCAGATGTCCTAATTGGAACCAGTTAATCACATTAACGGCTGTGCACAGCTGCTTAAAAAGAATCGTACAGCCGTTAATGTAAAGAGCATGAGCATGACACGTGGCTTTTTCAAAAAATTATAAAAAACTCGAGCAGACTTTTTTGAATAGTCACTGATTGAAAAAGGATATCAAATCATTTTATTTGTAGTATAGAAAGTGGGGTATAGGTAAACTCCCAGGGAGGGGTCAATGGCCAAGATACACTAGCATATAAATAATAATTAAAATCAAATATAATATATTACTTATTATATATGGAACAAAAATGTGTAGAGGTGAAATGCGAAAAGCTAGAGTAATTGAAAAACAAATATCGGAAAGTATTGCTAGTAGGTAGGCTAGGTCAAGTAGAATATGATGTGATTCGTGCTGATTTTCTAGATACTAGGACAAGTCAAATTAATAAACAAAAGCGATTACTTTCGGAAATGGATTTATTATCTTAAAAAACTTGATGAAAACAGGGGAAAACTTCTCGATTTGAGATATGAAATATGCGTGTGCAGAAAAAAAATAATTCTATGATCGAGTGTGATATGTACAGTGATGACGAGGATGATTGCCATGTACCTTCCGACTTTGTTTCATTAAAAAACGATTTCAGGCTCGATTCCCTCTGACTTTGTTTAATCAAATCAAAAACGATTAAAGGTTCGGGCTGGAGGTGATCTTATGCTTCCTTGGAGAGCGGCTGGATATGAATCTAGTTGGGATAAAGTGCCAACTCATATTATCAATTTTCCTATGAAACTGGTGTTACCAGTGAAGCTTTTTTCCGAAGGGGTTTGCAAAACGAGTTTTAAATTTGTTGGTGGGGCTTGACAGCACGATGTCACCCCATTTTGAAACTGATTGTTGTTTCCGATCAGTTTTTCCTGGTGATTTTAGCTTGTTTTTCATACCGTGACATGCCAATTTACCAACTTGTCATGTAGGGGAACCCGAGTGGAAAACTGCGCTGGTAACCCCAGTTTCTATACTACTAACCGGGCGGTCCCGTGTATCGGTCTATCCTCCGAGCACGTTAGAGAACTATTACTATATTGACCTTGGTAACATGGTAGCAACTTCATTTTTTATGGGATTCCGAGTTGTCCGTCGTCCGACGTTAGTCGTCCTCGTTAACTTTTGTCTCGTTAAGTCGATAGGGCCTTCATTTTTCATCCGATCTTTACCAAACTTTACCAGATGGTTAATATCAATGAAACTCAGAAAAGTTTGAAACCCAGCCACATTGGACCAGTAACAGCGGAATTATGTCCCTTGATTTAGTTTAAAATGCTATGTTTTGCCTTGTTAAGACGATAGAGCCTTCATTTTTCATCTGATCTTTACCAAACTTTACCAGATTGTGAATATTAATGAAAGCTCAAACAATTTCAAAAACCAGCCAGATCCAACCTGTAGCAGCGCAGTTATGGCCCTTGATTTAGTTAAAAATGCTATATTTTGCCTCGTTAAGACGATAGGGCTTTCATTTTTTTCCCGATCTTTACCAAACTTTAACAGATTGGTAATATCAATAAGAGCTCGGAAAAGTTCGAAAACCAGCTATATCGGAGTTATTTGCCCTTGAATTATTGCGAAATGCCATTTTCAGCCTTGTGAACATTCTAGCGCCTTCATTTCACTGATATCAATGAAATCTCGGACGAGTTTGAAAACCAGCCAGATCGAACCAGTAACACCGGAGTTGTGGCCCTTTTTCAATTGTTTGTAATGTACACTGGAAACCCCAGGGGTCGTGGGTTCAAATCTCACTGGAGGCATTTTTTTTCATAAGAAACCTTGCTTCATGGGTTTAATGCTTTGTAATTATTATTTTTATTTGCTTTTGTTTTGAATATTTTTTTTTTTATTTAGTTTTACATAGAATTATAGGGAAGAACTTCAAAAATCTTCTTCTGTGAAACTACATTAGATAAAAGTTTAATATTTTTTGTTCAAATGGTGACCCTGGAGTCAAATGGCCCTGTTCCCGGATCACATGTTTTACATAGACTTATATAGGGACAAACTTAAACAATCTTCTTCTCTGAAATTACAAGAGCTAGAGGTTTAATATTTTGTATTTACCATCAGCTTATGGGCCTCTACCAAGTTTGTTCACATGGTGACCCTGGAGTCAAATTTGGCCCGGCCCCTTGGTCACATGTCATGTCAAACTTGGTTTGAGTGTTTATGTTAACGAACGCTTGATTTGTTTTAAAGCTAGCCAAACTTGATCCAAATACATCTATCCCCTATATCTTGGTAATTGAATACACTTTATCAAAAACTAGTTTGATGGTGCCATATCTGCCACACAATCCTTCTATCCCCACCCACCCCACCCCACTCCACCATGGAACCATATAGCCAGTAGGGTCTCCATTTTCATCCGATCTTTTCCAAACTTAACCAGATGTTGATATCAATGAAAGGTGGGACGAGTTGTTGATATCAATGAAAGGTTGGACGAGTTTGTAACACCGGAGTTATGGCCCTTGATTTTCTGAAATTATCCTATATTTTTCCTCGTTAACACATTGGGACCTTCATTTTTCATCAGATATTTCCAAAACTTTACCAGCTGGTTGATATCAATAAATCCGGGAAGAGTTCGAAAACAAGCCAGATCGGACTAGTAACACCGAAGTTAGAGCTCTTGATTTTCTGAAATATTCTATAGTTTGTCTTGTTAACATGAAAGGGCCTTAATTCGCGTTTCATCTGGGCCAAGTTGTTCAAAGATTGATTATCTTAACGCTCAGTTAGTGAACACCTTTCAAGTTTCATTTCTTCATACGGAATATCTATTTGTATCACAAAACGTATTAATTTGAGTTTCTTCTGAACATAAAACTTTTAAATGCTAAATTTCTGGCTGCAATATCATTTCAAGGAAATTCAGAGATTCTTTTTTAACTAATCGTGCGTTAAGCTAATCGATCTTTGAACAACTGGGCCCTGATCTTTTCCAAACTTTACAAACATCACCAGAGTGTTGATATCAATGCAACGACAACAGTAAAACCGGAGTTATGGCCCTTGACTCTTTTAAAAAATGTTATCTTAGGTGGTACATCGCAATGTGACAAAGCAAATGTGGAAGTGACCTTGACCCTCCAAGCAAAGGGCAGATAAGTTAATAATTGTTCGGTTCAACTTTTGCGTTTAGGTCACCTTTTCACAAACTGTATGCACTTCCCTTTAAAATTTTGCTTATAGTTGTATCTTGAGTGGTACATTGCAACACGACAAAGCAAATGTGGAAGTGACCTTGGCCCTCCAAGCAAAGTGCAGATAACTTAATAAGTTTACCTTCAACTTTTGCGTTGAGGTCAATTTCGCGCAAACTGTATGCACTACACCTTTTAAACTTTGTTTATAGTTGTATCTAGGGCGGTACATCGCAACTTGACAAAGCAGATGTGTATGTGACCTTGACTCTCCAAGCAAAGGACAGATAACTTTAATTGTTGCATTTACATAACTTTCTCATGAACTATAATAATGCACTAGATGTTTTAAACTTAATTTATAGCTTAATGTTTGGAAAAAAAGTTGTATTTTGACAGAGTTATGTCTTGGGTAGTGCATCTTTTTGGAAGCATGGATTTCATCTATGACCTTGACCTACCTTCTGGAGCTGATGATTTTTACCTCTACTGGCCAAGGGCCTTCATTTTTCATCTGATCTTTACCAAACTTTAACAAATTGTTAATATCAATGAAAGCTCGGACAAGTTCGAAAAACAGCCAGATCGGACCAGTAACAGCAGAGTTATGGCCCTTGATTTAGTTAAAAATGCATTTTTCATCTGATTCAGCTGATCTTTACCAAACTTTACCAGATGTTTTGCCTTTTTTTTTATTATTAATATTTTTTTTTGTTGTAATTTTTTTTTAAATATATATATATATATAATTTTTTTTTAAATATATATATATATATATTTTTTTTAGATATTTTTTTTGTTCTTAATTTGTATTTTATTTTTTGATTATTTTTTTAATTTTTAGTTTTTTTTGTGTTTTTTTATCACGCCTTTTCGAAGAAAAAAAGAGCCACATGTGCTGCTTATCCGACGGCGGCGGCGGCGGCGGCGGCGAAGGCGGCGGCGTCAGCATTCAAGTTTTGCGTTTAGGTCATTTTCTCATAAACTGTATACACTAGACCTTTCAAACTTTGCTTATAGTCGTATCTTGGGTGATACATTGCAACGTGACAAGAAATGTGAAAGTGACCTAGATCCTCCAAGCAAAGGGCAGATAACGTAATAATTTGTAGGTTCAACTTTTGCGTTGAGGTCAATTTCGCGCAAACTGTATGCACTACACCTTTCAAACTATGTGTATAGTTGTATCTAGCGTGGTATATCGCTACGTGACAAAGCAGATGTGGATGTGACCTTGACTCTCCAAGTAAAGGGCAGATAACCTTATATTTTTTACATTCAACTTTGGCGTTTAGGTCACTTTTTCACAAACTGTATGCACTAAGACCTTTCAAACTTTGATTATAGTTGTATCTTGAGTGGTACATTGCAACATGACAAAGCAAATGTGGATGTGACCTTCACTCTCGAAGCAAAGGGCAAATAACTTTAATTGTTGCATTTACATCACTTTCTCATGAACTATAATTTTGCACTAGATGTTTTAAACCTAATTTATAGCTTAACCTTTGGAAGAAAAAATATTCCAATTTGACATACATAGTTGTGTTTTGGACCATGGACCTGATGATTTGTAGCTCTACTGGCGAAGGGCCTTCATTTTTCATCCGATATTTACCAAATTTTAACAGATTGTTAGTATCAAATAAACTCGAAAACCAGCCAGATCGGACTAGTAACAGCGGAGGTATGGCCCTTGGTTTTGTTAGAAATGCTATAGTTTGCCTCAATACGATAGGGCTTTCATTTTTCATCTGATCTTTACCAAACTTTGCCAGATGTTTTGTCTTTTTTTAATTATTAGTATATTTTTTTTGTTTATTTCTTTCTTTAATATATACAGATTATTTAACTGCTGGGATCGATTATAGGAAAATCCTTCACGAGATGGTAGACGTGTTTTTTTTCACAAACGAGCGTATGTGAAAAAACGAAATACGTCTACCATCGATCTGTTTATTACCTTTTAAATCAGTTTATGCATGGATGACGTCGACATCAACAGAAATGTAATACATATATATACCTTTTAGATTTTTTGTTTTTTTTAGTTATTTTTTTTTTATAATTTTTTAAATATTTTTTTATTGGATTGATTGATTTGATTTTTTTTTAAATATTTTTTTTTTTAACGCCGTGTTAGGAGTAAGCATTGCTATGATTTCTAGTTGTGCCTATTGCGTTTTTTTTTGTTCGTTGATTTTGATGGAGTTACGGCCCCTTGACATTTTTACTTTTAAATTTCTTGACGGCGCTACTCCTCCTAAACGCCTTGTTGGATTTCGACGAAACTTGGCAGGAAGCATCGGTATGATGTCTAGTTGTGCATGTCACGCTTTTGTTCCAGTTTACTGATTAGTGACGGAGTTATGGCACTTTGACATTTTTACTTTAAATTTCTTGTCGGCGCTACTCCTCCTAATCGACTTGTTGGATTTCTACGAAATTTGGCAGGAAGCCTCAGTATGATGTCTAGTTGTGCAAAGCATGGTATATCAATGAAATATTGGACAGGTTAAAAAACCAGCTAGATCTTGTTAGTAACGACAGAGTTATGGCCCTTGACTTGTTGAAAAATGCTTTATTGTATTTTCCTTTGTTAAATCTCTAGTAACTTATTTTTTATCTGATCTTTACCAAATTTGTTTAAAATGTTAATATAAATCCCCCCCACCCATTTTGAATGCTTGGAATTTCATTCATAGAAAAAAGTGGGACAAATTAAAAAATACCCATGCCAGACACAGCAGGATTATTGCCTATGATTACCAGGTAAGCGATCTAAGGCCATCCTATCCCTGTTGTTTTCGCAATCTTTTAAAAGAAGTACTGATGGGAATTTTGTGTCGACAACCCTTGATATAAGAGCCGTTTTAGCCGGTAGAGCGTCCACAGGCCCTCATGGGCCTCTTATCTAAGCAAACTCTATTGTTTTTAGTTACTAAAATGTTTACAAACTTTCGCTTAAGCGTCATTAACCTTTTTATTTTTAAGTCCATCCCCCGTTAGGCATGACATGTGAATCTGCGGATTTCTTGACATTGGATCTTTCCAAACTTTTTCAGATTGTTAATATTAATGAAAGCTCAAACGAGTTCTAAAACCAGCCAGTTCAGACCGGTTACACTGGAGTTTAGTTTTCTTAGAAAAATGCTATATATGTATGAAACCACTATTTATATTCCCCATAGAACTCATTGTTAAAATGCTACATATATTGATGATTTGCTGCAACTTCATTTCAAGTTTGGATAATGCAACAGTGTCATTTTCAATTAGAAACATAGCATTGCCTTTGAAAACTCGTAAGAAACTGTGCGGTCACAATACATGTAGGAAAGTTGTTTTTGATTTACTAAACAAGTCATGGGTACAGCGGTTTCATTTATAGTTGCTCATGAAGTTGCATGAAACCTGTAGATTCAAAAAAATGAAAAATGCTCATCAATCAACCATTAAAACATATACACTTTTTATGAATACGACAACAAAATCGAATAGAAATGCGTTATTTTCCCCTACTTAAAATCCGGCTTTTCAACAAAACAGAAGGGATTACTTTTTATAATAGGAACTACATTCGATTAATGGTGGTAAACCTATATATATTTGCCGCGTTAGCACGAAAGGGATTTTATTTTTGTTATAACCATGAATGAGATATTGACCTGACACTTAGTGCTTTAATGTAATTGTAGGTCTGACATGAGTCTAAAAGTGTAGGTCTGTCTGACATGCATCAAATAGTGAAAGTCTGAATTGAGTTTGATATTTTGGATATTCTGGAATGAGTCTGTCTGTCTGACATTCAAAGTGCATATATTGCTCATACAATATCCGACTGATATCAGACCTACAATATGAGAGCCATGTCAGACCCACACTGTCTGACCCACACTACTAGACACACTCATATCAGACCCAAGTCAGACACTCATATCAGACCTTTGATATCAGGCTAATGTCAGACCTTAAATATCGGGTTAGCCTCCAGCATACAAAACTTCGTTGGTCTGAGTCTATTTAAAGTTGAGATATATATATGATAGTGTAAGTAAGTTCTTAGTTAAGGTCTGGTTTAGTAAGTCTGGTAGTGTAGGTATGAGCCATGTCTGGTATGCTGCCTAATTTTCAGTTCACACTACACTAAATCTATCTGGATGTTTTTCGTACATACCGTTTCATTTTTTACTTTATTTTTAATTTGCAGTCTGCATAACCATAGCTGCAGTGACCGTTATGTCTATTATTTTCTCTACAATTTTAACTGAAACGGAAATATTCAATTTCAAGTTTAAATTAAAAAACTTGTAATCACCGATTCATGTCATATTTGGAGTGGCCGCAAAAACAAAGATGGCTATGGTGCTATCCGCGTTACTTTTCGTGGTCAATGAAAATGGGTAACTGTTCATAGGCTGATGTTCTACATATCATCAGAATGTGAACAGTCACCAAGCCATCTGCATGTGTCGCATAGGTGCCACCAAAAACTTCGCATTAATTTTAAGCATTTAAGTTTGGAAACTTGTTTAGTAAATAATCAGCGGGCAGATTGTAGAAATGAAGGCATTTGTAATGGTCACCGTGGCTATAGGCCGTGCCTTCTATGAGAATGGGTAATTATTATGTTGATATGTTAAAACAAAGGTGTGTTTAAATTTTAAATATTTGGATTTATTCCATATGATTGTTGATGATTGTTAGATTTTAAAGTTTCATAAAAAATTGTGTTTAAAAGTTTCCTGTCACTTCGTCGTTTGCGGGATATATAATGTTGCTAAAGCAGGGCAGTACATTGTTTATTGCTGCCCTGCCCTTTTCGACAAACTGCTTCTCGGATATACTAATTTTTTTATATGCGTCAATTCAAGCCTTACGCGCGACCGAACGCGTTTCCTTTTACCAGTTGTTGACTTTGTCATGTCTGGTATAGGATGCCTCAATGTTGACAAAAAATCTGCTCTATGTCACATGCTATACTGGCGTTGCTAGGCAAGGGTGAAGTTGTTGCTATGCATCAAGACGTTGCTGCTATGTAGGCTAAGGGAGACTACTCTAGATAAGTTCTGAAGCAGGTTCTTTATATTTTGGGTTCAGGAATAAATGATTTTTCTATACCCTGAATACTATGTAGATGAAGTACTCAAAAGTACATTAACATCACATATACCAATTAATTTTGATTCTAAAAAGGGGAAAAAAAGAGCAAAAAATATTGATAAATATGTAAATTTTGATGAATTATAGTGCCAAGTTTAAGAAGCTCTGAAATGTCTAAATATCATCGGATTGGCACAGCTGACGTAGCAAAATGCTCGAAATAACTGGAATAAGTGATTTAAAAGTAACAAATAAAAATTTGAAAAAATATTTTTGCCCTTAAGCATGTTAATGGGAGACTCCTTAGTTTCGAATGAATGTCCATGGGGAATTTCTTATAAAATAGAAATCTAAGAGATTAAAAGCCATGTACAGGCTAGACAATAAAAAAGAAATCCACAAATGTGGTGTTTTTGACTTAGTATGACATAATATTTATAGTTAATTTTTGTGTAAATAAAGTAGGGCATGTTTGTTAGTTTTAAAAAATAGAATTCAAGTTATTTAACGTAATTAGTGTACATGTCTGAAAATAGTCTGAATTTCGAAGAAAACTGTAAATTCCGACCTAAGCATAACATTATTGGCGCGCTCCCTATATTGGGATTGCTTTTGGAGGAGCACGTGACTTGTTGTGTGTGTGTGTAATTCTAAGGTTTATAGTCCGTCCGCCAACGAACACGTCAAGGTATACCTGACGCGATGGGCACAATAGAGTCTGGACTTGTTGTGTTGTTGTTGTCGTTGTTGTTAAAATGTTGGGGGTAAAAGAACGGCCAAAATGTTGGGGGAAAATTTGCAAATAAATACACATGTTTGTTTCCTCTTTTTGAAAACATTCTGTGCCGCCCTGATGCTTTGCATCAATTTCTTCTTGTACACATCTGTTTTACATATTTACGATCTCTCATGCATATACCTTTTAAGCAGAATCGAACAATCCCATGGGTCTTTCCCAGAGAACAGTTAAAACTGCCACTAAGCTGGTTTTCATATGTTACTCTTGATTATATGTGTATACAATGATTTAATAATATTTAGAATTTTTCCTCGGACTCCATATTGTATAAGTTTATGGAATATATTTTCTCTAACCAACAGATCAAAGGCTAACTTATCATATATTGTTTTTCATTCAATATACGATGTAGCAAACCCTACAGAACAAATATGTTATCTAATATGAAGAAGACTTTATTCATCAATCAATAGGCCAGAGGCCCGTGAGACATAGTTTACATTCATACAAGCAATTGACATAGCAAGATAACAAACAGCATTTTTAGTAATATGAATATATGCTATATACACAATTTATGACAGAAAATAAGCGGAGAACAAAATAAACAGAGAAGGTGAGAAACAGCCTTTCAAATTATATTGCCACTATGAAGATAATCTGTAGTGATATTCTACTATCTATACTATCATATATAGTTTATATTACAGTATAATCAACGATAGGTGATAGCCGTTTTTTGTTTGTAAATATCACAATGCTCTCTACTATTTATTTGATTTCCAAAGTTCTACAAAAACAAAACAAAATCACACAAAAAACAACATTATGATCAGTGTACAAAAGTAAAAGGTAAAACGTTTTAACTGTGTATACAGACATTTTACAATCTGAGATTATTCTACAAATGATACTATGAATGTTGTATTTTTCTGAGTTCAAATGCTTTGAAGATGTAAACACTTAATTTCTTTTTTACATTTTGATTTTGAGTTTCGAACAGTAATTTTAATTTATACATGCTTGGTCTAGTCCAGTAGAAGCGGTTTATATACGTTTTACGCAAATCATTATACAGTAAGCATTCTAATAAAAAATGATATTCGTCCTCTATTTTTTGACAAACAGTACATAATCTGTTTTCGACCTGCATTCTCGGTCTTTGCCATCTGCCAGATTCTATACACAAATTATGAGAAGAAACAATAAGTCTCGTCATAGCGATTCTAAATTTAGGTATATTAAGAGTACTAAGAAAATGTTGAGTACCAAATGTAACAACTTCTCTAAAAAATACAGCTCCGGTTGAATTATCTATACGAGTTTGCCACGTTTGTAAGCTATTATCATATAAACGTTGTTTAAATATACTTAAGAAAACATGTTTATTGCCAACATTTTGTTGGAGCCAAACATCATGAAACCCTAACCTTGATAATAAATCTTGTACACGTGTAACCCAAGATACTTTATTTGGGTATAAATCAGAATCTATTTTAAGCATATTATATATAAGTTTACAATACTTTTGGTCATTAGTGTTAACAATTTTCAACCAAAATTTAATTATTCTAATATCTAATATCCTTAATGCTAAATCTGCCAAGAATACCATACACAAAGTCATTTTGAGTAGAACTTTTAACACGTAAAACATTTTTACAATAAATAGTGTGTATTCTCTCAATATTATCTGAACTTTGAAATCCCCAAACTTCGGAGCCATAACATAAAATGGGTAACACAAGATTATCAAATAAATCTAATCTGTGTGACACAGAAATATCTGTAAATTTCATTAAACATTTGTTTAACTTAAATATTGCTTTCTGTGCTTTACCAGCTAAACTTAATTGTGTTTCATTAAAGGAGCCACCTTGACTAAAGACAATGCCAAGATAGGTCAAAGATTTAACGATTTCAACTGGAGAGTTATTGAACATGAAAACAAGATTTCTGGGTAAATGTCCAGCTTTTCTAAATATAATTATTTTTGTTTTGTTAACATTAACCTTAAGTTTCCATTTTGTACAGTAAATAGCTAAAATATCTAACCCTTTCTGTAAACCAATTGATGATTCTGAAAATATCACAATATCGTCAGCGTATAACGGCAAAACTAGTTTGGTCATATAAGTATCAACACCATCAAAATTGCTCAATATAAAATGTTCTTCAATGTCATTTAGAAACATTGAAAACAGAAACGGCGATAAACATTCGCCTTGCCTCACACCTAACAGTACATGAAAAATCATTGCTTAACATATCAAATTTTACACGCTGTTTAATATTTTCATACATACTTTTGATGACTGTAAGGATCTACCTCTTACACCAAATTTAATTAACTTAGTCCATAAAGTGTTCCTTTCTACATAATCGAAGAGCTTTGCTAAAATCTATAAAACTACAATATAATTTTTCTACCAGTGTTAATAATGTGCTGTAATCAAACCATGCAGTACGAATATATTATCTGTGGTACCCATTCCCCTTCGAAACCCGGCCTGTGCTTCCAAATAAACATTGTAATTTTCGGCCCAATCGTTCAATCGATTCTTTAAAATTCTTGTAAATAATTTACCTAAAACACTTAACAGTGTTATACCACGATAATTAGTAGGATCGTCAATGGCTCCTTTCTTATGTAAAGGTATGATATATCCTTCAGACCAGGTACTTGGGAAAATACCATTATCTAATATAGAGTTAAACAATGAAAACAAAAATGGCATTAATCTGTAAGTGCCATTTATAAAATATTCATTCAAATAATTAACTGGTCCGGCACATTTACCATTCTTTAACTGCTTAATAGACTTTAAGATTTCATCAGTTGATATAACTACATCTAATTCTTTAAATATGTTGGTGCGGAGTCTAAAATAGTGCTGCTCTTGCACGCCGTTATCATATGGGGAAGTCGTACAATAAGATTGATTGAATCCCGTTCAGCAGTTTAGGAGACGATATGGTGACGGAGGGACGGATGGATAGACGGACGGACGGACGGATGGACAGAACAGACGGGCAATCGGGGGCATTGATAATATAGATCTACCATTTTTTATTCAAAAGGTGGGTATAGTAATTGCGCGTTGTGTATATAAAATCAGCCTCTTCGTTATTTACTTCTCCGGCGCAGTAACTCCATTGTTACCAGTTCAACAGAATACGGCACAACAACCAGTCGTCTGCTTAGATTGTCGTTTTTTGGAAGACCACGTGTTCCTGTCTACTAGAAGCCATATGCTCCAGTACCAGCAGTGTGCTTTGGTTCCCGCCATAGAACTTGCGAATGAGTTACGGAGACAAACACCTTTTTACCGTTAAAATATTGATAAACTAGATCCACGGGCATAGTTCGCACTTAAAGTTAAAAACATCATTCTACATTTCTGTAATATCTTATTTATCAAACTACGCGTCCATTGATACACGGTAACTTAAACACTATATTAAATTTAAACATAAATCAGCCCTGTGATGGAGAAACACGTAACCCTTGGTCCATTGTAGACTAAAGTTCAGCACTATATGCAAAATATCATGTCTGTAGCCAAAACTGTTCTTTTGTCAAAATCGTGAAAAGTAAAGCGTGTAACATGATAACATTTATCTGAACCATTTTCTCTGTGTGTGTCTGTTCAATGTGAGTGATGAAGAAAAACAAACGTTTTCATGAATATTGTAGAGTTGTTTAACATTTGTCCTCAGGTCGTTTTCACATGTAAGTGTTTGTTTTTTTAACATTTGTGTAAGATTTGCATTTAAAGTAACATTGCCTTACATTTGTGACAGTTTTCACATACCGTTTTCGCATTCCTACATGCAGATCCACAATCTTAGTGTAACATCGATACATAACATAAAACTATGATAGCTATATTTGATTCTCCTGGCTTGGTACTTTATTAGATTAAAACCGAGTAGGCCTTGTAACTGGAAGTTTGCATTATTCGACAACTTATGCAGGAAAATTGCGCGTGTGTCCCATATTTAGAAAGTAGAGTTTGTGTAGGAAACTCAAACCTAAAAAGTGTCACATATGTTAAATAATAAGGTCACGTAAATAAATAACCTGTCCCAAATGTTGGTTATATAAGTAAAAGAAATATTTTGTGACAATTGTAAAAAGAAAAAAGTTGACAAATGTAAAAATAATTGAAAGTGACATACATTATGTGCTAAAAACGGACACAAATATAATAAATATAATAAAGACTTGCTTCACGTGCACATTAGGTTGTTGTTTTACCCAATCATGAAAAAACGTCTCTTCCACTTAATTTATTTACTAGTAGGTCAAATGTCAAGTTCACTATGACCTGGGCATAAATTCATCAACTCGACTCAGACTAAAAATCTCATTTGTTTGCAAACCCTATCAACACAAAATTATGGGTAAGAATTGTGATTTCAGACATTTTCTGTTCAGTTACCTTAAGTTACCTTTAAAATTACTCGTTTCTGTAAGTAAATATAGTAATTTGCTCGTAAAATTGTTTTTATTTGGAATATAAAAAGACGAAGAGATTTTGAGTCGAGTCTGTAACTTGTGCTCAAAAGTTTAATGAATTTTAGGCTTGACCATGACAACGTATTTCTCGGATGCCATTCATAAACTATTTGCCCTTTAATCTGGAAACTTTATACAAATAATACCCTTGGTTAAACAACAACCCCTATCAGTGTTTTTGTTAGAAGGTCAAAAGTCAAGGTCATATGGACCTGACACCTAGAGGAAATGACTTTAAGACAAAAACCTTAAAGGGAATGTAGGCATTTGGGCAAATAATCTTAATTATTGAGAGTTTTGACAAACTTGGAAAAAATGAAAGAATTTTCAAAATCGGATGATAAACAAAGAAGATTGTTCTGAAACGGATATTGGAGCCGCCATTCTGAGGTAAATTACTGGTCCTGTAATGAATAATTAGACTTTAATATACCTAATTTTCATACGTTTGCTGGCTTTTTTTCTTTTTTTAATTATAAATCGGTAAAATAACATTATTATAAATATTTCATATATGATTATTAGTAAAATGGCGGCTTCCATATCCGTTTTAAAACAATCTTCAAATAATCATATTTTCTTTGTTTTTTATCATCCGATTTTGATAATTTTTTCAACCTTTTCCAAGTTTTCCAGTTTCTCCGTCATAGAAGAATATAAATTCAAATTATTGTTTCAATTCGAAGTAGTATTTTAGCTGACCGATATGCACAATATTAATAAATTGTGTATAATCCATGAACAACAAAGTAAACATTACGTGGTCCCGCCTTAATTTTATTAAGCGATGGCAAAGCTTATATTAGCAGGATTTTATAACAAATATTTCGACAATAAAACACGTTTAACTGAAAAATGCGATAACCTGTTTAAAATTACCTATTAAATGTTTTAATTTTATAACATGTTAACTTTTTAAGCCGAAATTAATGTTTTATTTCATATCCAAGCCAACCCCGTTTTCGCTTCTTGGAGAAGGGATTGGATGAGGTATGAAAGTTAATACTCGGATCACGTAATGTGTGTGGTATACTGGAGTCTGTCTGTCTGTCTGTCTGCCTGCCTGTCTGCCTGTCTGTCTGTCTGTCTGTCTGCCTGCCTGCCTGACTGCCTGTCTGTCTGTCTGCCTTGGCCGATGACTGTTCCGCTATGTAACTATTCAAGACGAATATAGCCACACTCATAATTTGTTTGTTTGGTGTTTAGCGTAATGTTGAGCATATTTAAGGCTAAATACGACGCTCGAATTTTTCTGTGGTCGAGGAAGACCACTCACTTATTCCTGGGTAGAACTAGTACTGAACACCTCCCACCATCCTAAAGAATCGACACTTTCTCAATTACAAGTCGAGGTCCGAGTGTGATTTGAACCCGCAGCGGTGAGAGGCGAGAAGGTTTACAACGCAACGTCGTTGTTGCAACCCTAAAGGTAACAACTGCACTAAAGGTAACACACTGCATTAAAGGTAACAATTTAAACATTTCTTAATTCCATTTAAAGCAAAACTGTTTAAGCACTGCATCTTCACCGAAACTGGAGATGTTTATAAACCATCCAGAGTAGTCTCATTTCTGCGTTTACGTATGGCATAAAAATTAAAACAGTATATGGGACTGTGGAATGTCTTGGTAAACTAAGATTTTCATTTTTTGTAGCGTTTATGGGGTTTGAAGCAATGGTCTTAAATGGCAAATGTCATGAATGAATTTGGCGAACTATTGTAAGTTTGTCATTCACTACTACCGTTTAAAACCGCATTAACGCCTAAACAACGTGCGTCGTGGAACTTACCATTTACTATCCGCGTTTAAAACTGCACAAACGCAAAAAAATAAATCTATTGTTATATGAACTGTATTTGCCCGTTGCTATAGTACCAACAATAACGTGCCTTGAGAGAATAATAATGATAAAAAAAGGCAAGAGACAACTACCGTTAGGGTATTTTCAGACAATGGAATAAACTCTTTCTATTGAGACACATTTGATGCGCGCGCATTAGCTTCGATTCTTTAAAAAGTGATGTTTACTCGAAATCGGACGTTTTTTTTCAAATGAATATAATAATTACTCAATACATTTTACTTTGCGGCTTATTTTCCTCGCAAAAATATATAGCCGAGTTTCCAATCTGAAAACAAGCACCAAGAATGTGTTGTTACCTTTAGGGTATAGGGTTGTTACCTTTAGTGCAGTTCAAACTCGTGTTACCTTTAGTGCAAACCTTTTTGTTACCTTTATTGTAGGTTGTTACCTTTAGACTCAAAAGTGTTAGCTTTAGTGAAGTTTGTTACCTTTAGTGCAGTTGTTACCTTCAGGGTTGCAACAGTCGTTAACCACTTGGACACGGCGACGGCATTCCACACTCATAAAACTTTAATTAGTTTTTCCTTGATAAGTGGATGCACCTATAAATGTTGGGGGTCAAAGGGTTACCTGATAGTGAACAAGCTTGTCCGTTCTATAATCAATTTGTGTAGCCATATGCATACAACGTCACAGGTATACTGTCCATGGTGAGAGGATGACCTTTATACAGTATGGGGTCAATGGGTTTAAGGTTAAGGTTACAATGACCTGATAATTAAACACATTGTCCGCTCTATAACCCAAGACTGCTAGCCATATGCAATAAACGTCACCGATAGACAGGCCACGGAGAAGGGATGAACCTATACATTTTGGGGTCAATAAGTGCAAGGTGAAGGTTACCTGATAATGAAATACCTCGTCCGTTCTATGACAGCAGTAGAATGTAGAACAAAAGCTGCTATGAACAATCACAAGTGGGGTGGTATTAGTAGGTGGGCCATCATGCTTTTAAAATCCAGTGAGACTGCCTATCTATAATGTTGATCGTCCCGCCGGCAACATTCGTTATCCGACGACCAGCCGTTATTTTTACTACTTTCGAACTTCCAATCATACAGCAGTAGAACCAAAATGGTGATCAACGGTCTGAAGTGATGTGATTCAAGTAGCACTACCGCAAGGCTTTAAAAAAACGCTAAACCCGCGTGTCTATGTGGTTGATCTGCCCGACGGCAACACCCGAAACCCGACAAAAACGCCATTTTAAGTCTATTTCAGTGCAAACTTCAGTAACACAGCAGTAGAACTAAAACGTTGATAAAGAATTTCAAATAGGTTGATTTGAGTAGGTCGGCCATCTTGCTTTAAAAAATTGCTGAGACCACGTATCTATGAGTTTGATATTTCCGCCGGCAACACCCGTAATCGGACAGAAAACGAATGTTCACATGTACCACTGTACACACTTCAGTACTGCAGCCGTAGAACAAAAACTGTGATACAAAATCTCAAGCAGGGTAGTATTAGTAGGCTGGCCATCATGCTTTTAATATCCAGTGAGACTGCATGTCTATGATATTGATCTGCCCGCCGGCAACACTCTTTATTTGACGACCAGACATGTTTTTGACTACTTTCGAACTTTCAATCATACAGCAGTAGAACCAAAATTGTGATAAACGGTCTCAAATGGTGTGAATTTAGTAGCACTACCAAAAGGCTTGAAAAAAACGCTGCGCCCGCGTGTCTATGTGGTTGATCTGACCCCCGCCGGCATCCCACGAAACTCGACAAAACGCCATTTCGAGTCTATTTCAGTCCAAACGTCAGTAACACAGCAGTAAAACCAAAACGTTGATAAAGAATTTCAAATAAGTTGATTTTAGTAGGTCGACCATCTTGCTTTAAAAAATCGCCGAGACCATGTATCTGTGAGTTTGATTTTTCCGCCGGCAACACCCGTTATCGGACAGTAAACGCATGTTCAAATGTACCGCTGTACACAATTCAGTACTGCAGCAGTAGAACAAAAACTGCGATAAACAATCTCAAGTGGGGTGGTATTAGTAGGCTGACCATCATGCTTTTAATATCCAGTGAGACTGCATGTCTATGATGTTGATCTGCTCGCCGGCAACACTCGTTATCCGACGACCAGACGCGTTTTTGACTACTTTCGAACTTTCAATCATACAGCAGTAGAACCAAAATTGTGATAAATGGTCTTTTCGTAGCAATACCAAAAGGCTTTAAAAAACCGCTGCGCCCGCGTGTCTATGTGGTTGATCTGCCCGCCGGCAACACCCGAAAACCGACAAAAACGCCATTTCGAGTCTATTTCTGTGCAAACTTCAGTAACACAGCAGTAGAACTAAAACTTTGATAAAGAATTTCAAATAGGTTGATTTTAGTAGATCGGCCATCTTGCTTTTAAAAATCGCAGAGACCACGTATCTATGAGTTTGATTTTTCCGCCGGCAACACCCGTAATCGGACAGAAAACGCATATTCAAATGTACCGCTGTACACACTTCAGTACTACAGCAGTAGAACAAAAACTGCGATAAACAATCTCAAGTCGGTGATATTAGTAGTTTGGCCATCATGCCTTTAAAATCCGTGAGACCGCATGTCTATGAGGTTGATCTTTTCGCCGGCGACACTCGTTATCCGACAACAAAAATGAGATATAGGGTCCTATAAAAACCACAGAGTCCGAACGCAGTGGTATCATAGGTCCGCACTGTACTGCAAACAAGGAATAGAAAATACAATGAAAGAGACAAAAAACAATAGAAAGGGTGTTAAAGACAGGTTTACCGACTTGGAACGGTCAGTAGGCAATAAGGCCTACTGGTTAGCTTGAATCGATTTTATATGCGCACAATCTGCGCTATTATCCTGTCTTCAGCGCCCAAATAGACAAGACTGTGTAAACAAAACTACATACCATCAAAAGGAATTCTCTAACAATAAAGTCCACATCCAGAGAAACTAACAAAGAAACACAAACAAAAAACAAAAAACAATAAAATAAAAAATAAACATATCAGTATGTATCAAGAATCGTACTGAACAACCATAATAGTTGCAGCTAAAGAGAAAGCCAATCTAGGGTACGACCAAAAAACTCGAGGGACGGAAGCTCATGCACCCACCTCCCTTAGTTGGGGTTTCAGTAGGTACAATCATAGAGTCCCAAGAGGTAGTCCAGTCATCGCACAAGTGAAAAGTGAAGCGTAATGACTGACTGTAGAGGGGTCAGTCACTAAACATGCAGTGCGCTGTAAAACCAAAGGGTTATATCCTTTTCTGACGAACTTCCTGATTAAATTTGTAAAGCGGTCAGGAAACCCGTCAGACCCCTTTAACTTTCGAAGTTTATAGACCACATCTCCATAAAATGAGGGCTGTGATATGCCTAGTCGCAGAAGTGTTTTAAGGTTGGTGTTGTACTTTTCCAGCAGGCCATCGTTCCGGCGGTAGAATTTAGAGAAAGATCTACGTAGTTTGTGATAACGAAATCCCTGCTGAAGAAGTTTACTTGTAATAACTTGATTTCGATCATTGATTTCTATAACATCATTACACGCTCTAGCAAATTGAATGAGCTGGGAGATATACACCCCGTATGAGGTAGCACGAGGTACATCTCCATCCAGGTGTGGATAGTTAACGATGTATAAATTGAAATCATCTCTCTTATCATAGATTTTAGTATGAATACAATCATTTGAAATCGAGAGATGAAGATCGAGAAATGCTGCTACTGTATCCGAACTGTTGGCTTTATTCAACGTGAGCTCTGGTGGATAAATGTTAGTAACCATATGAGCAAAAAACGGATTATCAATACTGAGTATGTCATCAAGATACCGAGAAGTATTATTAAATGCATCAATAATTTTTGTTTAATAAGTTTCAACTGTAACGGTTGAGAACGAAGTGCGAAAGAGGTTGTCTATAAAACATGATTGTTAGAATGAATGAATGAATGAATGGTGTTTTACGGCACGTCGACACATAAATAGGTCATATTGTGCGCAAAAACTGATGAAATATGAATAAATGAAGGATTAATTAAAAATTAATGTAAATATATCAGGATAAAACTTAAAAAATAAGGGATGATATGGTAGTAGTATAAACGATATAATTATGTAAATCAACGAATGCCCGAAAACGGGTATATAAAAAAGTAATTATATACAAGAACATATTATACTGATTTATAAAGTCTGATTACCTTAAGGAAATCTAAAACTAGACTAAAATCTATAGTATTAAATAACTCGGTCATAGTATTAACATTGTAGTACCTTTGACGCATAGGATCAAAGTCTACACATTCCAGCAATATGTGTTTGACCGTTAACGGTGCAAAGCAGGGTATACATTCTGGTAATGGCTCACCTTGTAATAAATATGAATGAGTATAACGTGTATGCCCTATTCTGCACCGAGCTAGGACAACTTCCTCTCGACGAATGGGTCTACTAGAAGAGCGCCATTCTCCGAGTAACGGTTTAATTGAATGGAGTTTATTGTTAACTGACAAATCCCAAGTGGCTTGCCAAGAGTTACGAATATATGTGTTGATACAGCTTTTAAAATCAGTATAAGGTAATTTGGTAATAGATATATGTAAATATAATGCTGCCTTGGCAGCACTATCAGCTCTATCATTACCACGTATTCCTACATGGCTTGGAAGCCAGCAGAAAATAATTACATTATCAATTATAAGAGATTTGTACTTTTCTAAAAGTTGAAGCACATCTGGGTTATCATGTTTCATATTACCCAGTGCTTGAAGAGATGAAAGGGAATCAGAAAAGATTACTAAATGGTCATCATCAGATTCCTGAATATAATTTAAGGCAAGTTCAATTGCCTTAAGTTCAGCTCAAAAGATAGAGGCCTTGTCAGGCAGGCGGCTCTTTATGCTGTGTTTGTGAACAACAGCTGCTGGAGCTACCTTATCTCCATCTTTAGAGCCATCTGTGTATATATGTTGAAAGTTACTGTATTTCGATTTAATTTCATTAAATTTGCTTTGAAAGACAGTAGGGTCTGTACTGGATTTGTTACTATTACAAAGGTCGAAAATAATTTTTGGTGTTTCCAAAGTCCACGGTGGAATTTGTGGTACTTTATACTTGGCAATCAAATTTAGGTCGATTTCAGTGTCTCTTAATTTTGGTTTAATACGAAGACCAAATGGTCGGATGGCCTTCGGTTTTCGATCAAAAAGAGGTTGACAACTAGGATTAAAGACATTATCGGAAGTTGGGTTTGAAGGGTTAGATTTTAATTTAATGGCATATTGAAGGCCTAACTTGTCCCGTCTATGAGTCAGTGATGGTTCATTAGCTTCAACATATAGACTTTCGGCTGGTGATGTACGAAAGGCACCTAAGGCGAGTCGTAATCCTTGATTATGTATAGGGTCGAGCATCTGCAAGTATGATTTGCGAGTCGATCCATATACTATTGAGCCGTAGTCCAGCTTGGATCTGATAAGAGATCTGTAAAGTCGCAAGAGGACTTTACGATCTGCTCCCCAGTTAGTGTTTGCAACAACTTTAAGTAAATTAAGAGCTTTAAGGCACATGGCCTTCAAGTATTTAAGGTGTGGTATGAACGTTAATTTACAGTCGAAAATCAGACCAAGGAATTTTGTCTCATCCACTCCGGTATTGGTGTGCCATCCAGTGTTAGATGAGGGTCTTCATGATGTTTACGTAGTTGACAAAAATGCATACAATTAGTTTTAGATTTAGAAAATTTAAAACCATTTTCATCAGACCAGGTCTGAAGTTTATTGAGACATTGTTGAAGTTGTCTCTCAATAGTGTTCATGTTTTTTGCACGATATCATATAACAAAGTCGTCAACATATAGAGAGCAATCCACACCAGGATTGATACATTTAACAATACTGTTAATTTTTATACTAAAAAGAGTTACAGAGAGTATGCTGCCCTGTGGCACACCCATCTCCTGTTCATGGATGTCAGAGAGGGTTGAACCCATTCGGACACGAAACTGTCTGTCTCCTAAGAAATTCTCTATAAAAAATGCTAATCGACCTCTTAGACCAAGGTCATGAAGATCATTCATGATACCGTACTTCCATGCAGTATCATAAGCTTTCTCCAAGTCAAAAAATACAGCGACTAGATGTTCTTTCCTTATATAAGCTTCCCTAATAAATGATTCAAATCGAATGAGATTGTCTGTTGTGCCTCGTTGGCGCCGGAATCCACTTTGATACTTTGTTATCAGCTTGTTGGATTCCAGGTACCAAACGAGTCTCTCATTAATCATTCGTTCCATGGTTTTACATATACAACTCGTTAAAGCAATAGGGCGATAATTTATTGGGTCCGTATGATCCTTTCCAAGTTTGGGGACTGGAATAACGATTGCTTCCCGCCAAGAATCGGGGAAGTTTCCCGTCACCCAAACCTTATTAAATATATCAAGAAGGGTAGAGAGAGAGGATTCAGGTAAATGTTTTAGTAATTGATAATGGATATCATCAGGACCAGCTGATGTATCATGAGCCTTTTTAAGGGACTCTCGAAATTCTTTGAGAGTGAATAGTTTATTGTATTTTTCCAGGTTTTTCGACTTGAAGTTCAGCTTCTTCTGTTCTTTTCGTTTCTTATTTTTCAGAAAATTTGGTTGACAATTTTCAGAAGAAGAATTTTTTGAAAAAGTTTCTGCCTAAGTATTTGTTATATCTTTGACAGATGTTATATATCCATTATGTGTTTTAAGATGATTTACAGAACTAGAGTTACCTTTACCACTTATTTTCCGGACCATGTCCCATGTCTTCTTAAGAGATGAGCGAGAATTCAGCCTAGAGACGTAAGATCTCCAGGATTTCCTCTTGCTATCCTTAATAGTACGACGGGCTTTCGCACGAAAAACTCTAAAGTTATCTAAATTTGTTTGAGTTGGCCGCAAGTTAAAATTATTTAATGCAGCTTTACGATCGCTGACTGCCTTTTTGCAGTCATCGTCGTACCATGGTTTATGTGAGCGTTTAGGATTTGCCGAGGTTTTTGGAATGGTTTGATCAGCTATATCGTGAAGAGTTTTGGTAAAAAGAGCAGTTGCGTCTTCGACATCCTCGAAAACGGAAGGCTTTAATTGTGCCTCGCAAAGAGATTGAAACGTAGTCCAATCAGCCTTGCGAAGTTTCCATCGTTGCGTTTTTTCGAGAAGTGGAGGGCCGATATTTTCAAGAAATATGGGGAAGTAGTCACTTCCACAGAGGTCGTCTCCAACACTCCACGAAAAGTCCATCAAAAGCGTTGGATCGCATATTGTTAAATCAATGGAAGAATGAGAGCATGTAGCAGGATGTAAATAAGTATGTGACTTATTATTAAAAAGACACAAATTGTTTTTGGCTAAGAAATCTTCAATTGTCTTGCCTTTATCGTTTATATCTTTACAACCCCAGATGTAGTTGTGTGCATTAAGATCGCCCAAGAGTATAAAAGGTGATGGCAATTGTGCAACTAGGTGATTTAGATCTTTAGGATCTATTGAAGAAATAGGTGGTAAATATAAGGAACATATTGTTATGACTCTGTGCATAGTAACACTGACCGCAATAGCTTGCAATTCGAAACTCCACCAGTCGCCTTGTCCCCGGTATCACAAATATGATTGTATAGTGAGTATTGTTTAAAAGATAACTTATCACTTGTCTTCAAGAATGTTTCTTAAAGAAAAAAGGCAATAGGGTTGTGTTCATTTAAAATTAAGCTGATTTCATCATAATTTGGTTTCAAACCTCGACAATTCCATTGAATGATCTTATTAGTTTTACCCATCATTGAGCGCTAAGGCGATTTTTAATTTTATTTTTGTTTTTTGCCTTAGATTTAGGAGAGGTTTTAGGAGACTCAAGCAGTGACATCTCTACTGATGAATCCTCCTCCCTGGAAGAAGTCAGCTGAAGTGGCACCGCAACTAACCCCTCATGGGAGGATGGATGTGGCAGTGCAGCTGCTGGATCTGAAATGTCCATGAGTTGTTCAAATTTGTTATGCAGCTCAATAGGGCCGTTAGACACCTTTGGCTGCTCCTTGTGCTCCCTAGTTGGAGAAGCACCAGGCTTTCTGTGCTCCTTAGTTTGAGAAGCACTAGGCTTTCTAACTTCCTTAGTTGGAGCAGAACTAGGCTTTCCAACCGAAGAAGTAGACTTCATGACTTGGGAACTACTAGACTTCAGAGTCGTAGAAGAACTCGCTTTCCAATTCTGAGAAATCGACGTGCCCTTGACATTGCCAGAGCTTGCCGAATCTGTGTTTGATTTAAATGAAAAAGTTTGACTAGGTGAAGAGTTTAATTTTGGTTTGTTAAGTTGTATTTGTTGACTTTTGTTTGGATTTGATACTGAGGAAGTATTCTTTGTATTTTGAATTTCTGGCTGTGGTTCGTATTGCGTACTTGCATCCCTGCATTCTGTGTGTGTTGCTTTTGTTTTGAGAATAGATGCGTATGAGGTCGGATTTGAGATTTTATATTTTTCTTCAATCAATTCTCGTGCTTCTGGAAAGGGAATATTTTGTGTATATTTAACTGTTATGATTTCTTTTTCTTTTTTGAATTTTTCACATAATTTTGAATTTGCATGATGTCCTAGACCGCAGTTGGTACATTTGAGGTCGTTAGGACAATCTGATTCGTTAAGTTTGAACGCAGAGTCGCCACATTTACCACAACGTTCTTCTTTAGTACACCTGGAGTTGTGGTGCCCAAAGGCTTGGCAGTTGTAGCAAAGTAACGGGTTTGGAATGTAGGCGTCAACATGCAATTGCAGATATGCCACCTTTATTGTTTTTGGTAAGACGGGTGTTGCAAATGTGAGTATGATAGTATTTGTATTAATAAATTTGTCATTCCTCTTGATGGTTATTCGGCGAGCTGCAGTTACCAACTGTGGCGCAAGCTCGCGAATAATTTCGTCTCCAGGTACTCCGGAGAGATCCGGGCACCTGATGACGCCTTTGGGACATATTCAAAGAGGAGTGAGGGTAGCATTTGACTTTTGTGTTTAAAATGTTTGTAATTGTTAATAAATTATCAGAGTAGGATTTTTTTTCAGATTCAATTAGGATAGTTTTGTTCTTTAATTTCTTTATTTGTTTAACATGTCCAGCGATGGACTGGACAGTTTTCTGAATAAGGAAAGGTGACATATCTGCAACAGGCTTTTCCCCGTTTTCCGATTCAATGACGAGAAAACGAGGAAAGGACTGGTTGCTCATTGGTTCCTCAGTATCAGATTCATGCTCTGTTTTCTTTTGCGTTTAAGAGTAGAATGTGCGTTTTGAGATGCCATGATAGGCGTTAAGAATTCACCCTCTACGCTTCTCACCCACCACGGAGTCCAACAAGGGGACATTTGCTGTGGATATCCAACAGTCAAAATGCCAAGAATACGTAGAAGGTATACTCATATAAAGCTAACGCATCAGACCCCCAATACCACCCAGCGGACATAACTCCTCAACTAAAAAGTCAAAGAGCCGCACTTATGTTCCACTTAAAAGGTGGCACGAGTATAGCCATATAGCGTTTTGTAATACATGATTAGCCCATACGCCACCGCCATAAAATACCCTATATCAATATAATGTTTAAAGTACAACAATATAAAAAGTAAGTAAGATACAGTGGTACTGTCTGAATAATAATTTCGTCGGATGTCTTATAGCTGGCGTGACAAACCGATTGATCAGATCGGGCCAAATCTGACCGCCCGTCTAGTTGAAGTCCGGACCAAAGTGGTGTGTTGCAACGTGGAGATAACTACCAGATCTCCACGCCACTCAACCACCAGGACTCCCTTCTCCAACGACACGGGTCACCACCCACGGTCAACAGGTGGGTTACATTTCCGGGGGGGGGGTCCTACCCCTCTGCTAAGTAACGAGCAGTCGGTTGATTCTTATCACCCCACCACCGACTGGTTAGAAATGGAAAGCAGAAACAATAGATATTGATGGTAGTGCTTCTACTGCTCTACTGCTAGAAGTATATACTTCTACTGCTACTGATACTACTTGTAGTAGTTACTGCTACTGCTCCTACTGCTAGCCGTAAATAAAAAGTCACAGCATTAACGGTAGGGAAACAGATATATATACTTGATATTGGCAAAACGGTTGTGTTATAAAACGTGATGGTTGAACATTGAACTTATATTCATGCGATGAGTATACCTATTGAGATGCAGCTTTACTACCTACTGCTACTGCTGGCAGTAGCTACTTCTACTTCTGCTACTGCTGGCAGTATTTAACAGTAGCAGTAGCAATAGCAGTAGCAAACATATGATGGTTGCGAAAGGGGTTGCATGTTAAACATGATGGTGGGAAAGTAGAAACAACATACTTGCACAAAGAAAACATCATATATCGTCATAATTACGACGACTATTGACTCTAATGCTGCTACTGCTGGCAGTAGCTACTGCTGCTACTGCTGACAGTAATTAGCAGTAGCTATAGTTGGTTGTATTAGTAGCTACGTGTTGTAGACATGTATTGTCAAATGTAATAAATAGCTCAGGACACCTGACAATACATGTCTACAACACGTAGCTACTAAGACAACAAACTACACTCTACTGTACTGTATATTGGATGATTGAAATAGATTTCAGTTAATTGCAATTAACATAAATCAATTACTGAATGTCAACCTCTAAATATTCTGATATAAACAAATATTGGAAATGGTTTCAAATGTAAACATTTTAAAATTGGAAGTTAATAGACAATAATATAAAGGCCACGGTATCAGCCGAGACCACACATTTGATAACCAAAAAATACACAATTTAAATTGCGCAATAGTGCGTATACGTGTATTTAGGCTATAACGCCTATACTGAAACACAATGGTGCTTCTTTATGGCAGCTGACGAAGGAAGTTTTATTCCGAAAGATCTTTTGCATACAGGATATTATTTTCCTGGTAAAATAGACACTGTTGTTAGTCTAGGTTAAAATACTCAGTGAGAGATTTTAACATACATTCCGTGATCAAATCACGGTGTAATTACGCTGTATAATTAATACGGATAGCTTACACAATAATCACATAACAACGAAGGTAGAACACTACACTTCAGTTACTGAGTAAGCTTGGTGTAGTTACAGCAATAAGGATACACACAGCACACATCCTGATACATCCGTCTACTATGTGCAGACCCTTGCAAACCCACCACAACATTTCGTGGAGTGTTGGTGACGACCTGTGTGGAAGTGACCACTTCCCCTTATTTCGTAAAAATATCGGCCCTCCACTTCTCGAAAAAACGCAACGATGGTAATTCTAGTTGTGTAAATCATCTTAAAACTCATAATGAAGATATTACATCTGTCAAAGATATTACAAACACTTTGGCAGAAACATTCTCTAAAAACTCTTCTTCTGAAAATTGTCAACCAAATTTTCTAAAAATAAGAAACTAAAAGAACAGAAGAAGCTGAATTTTAAGTCGAAAAAATTTGGAGAAATACAACAAACTGTTCACTCTCAAAGAACTTCGAGAATCCCTTAAAAAGCTCATGATACATCAGCTGGTTCTGATGATATCCATTATCAATTATTAAAAATAATACATGAAACCTGTCTCTTTACACTTCTCGATATATTTAATAAGTTTGGGTGACAGGAAACTTCCCCGATTCTTGGCGGGAAGCAATCGTTATTCCAGTCCCCAAACCTGGAAATGATCATACGGACCCAATTCTTATCGCCCTAATGCTTTAACACGTTGTATATGTGAAACCATGGAACGAATGATTAATGAGAGACTCGTTTGGTACCTGGAATCCAACAAGCTGATAACAAAGTATCAAAGTGGATTCCGGCGCCAACGAGACACAACAGACAATCTCATTCGATATGAATCATTTATTAGGGAAGCTTTCGCAAACAAAGAACATCTAGTCGCTGTATTTTTTGACTTGGAGAAAGCTTATGATACTGTATATCATGAAGGATCTTTATGACCTTGGTCTTAGAGGCCGATTACCAATTTTTATAGAGAATTTCTTAGATGATAGACAGTTTCGTGCCCGAATGGGTTCAACCCTCTCTGACATTCATGAACAGGAGATGGGTGTGCCACAAGTCAGCATACTCTCTGTCACCCTTTTTAATATAAAAAAATAACAGTATAGTTAAATGCATCAATCCTGGTGTGGATTGCTCTCTATATGTTGACGACTTTGTTATATGTTATCGGGCAAAAAACATGAACACTATTAAGAGACAACTTCAACAATGTCTGAATAAACGTCAGACCTGCTCGGATGAAATTGGTTTTAAATTTTCTAAATCTAAAATTAATTGTATGCACTTTTATCACCTACGTTAACATCATGAAGACCCTCATCTAACCCTCATCTGACACCCTTAGTGGATGAGACAAAATTCCTTGGTCTTATTTTCGACCGTAAATTAGCGTTTATACCACACCTTAAATACTTGAAGGCCAAGTGCCTTAAAGCTCTTAATTTACTTAAAGTTGTTGCAAACACTTATTGGGGAGCGGATCGTAAAGTATTTTTACAACTTTATAGTTCTCTTATCAGATCCAAGCTGGACTACGGCTCAATAATATATGGATCGACTCGCAAGTCATACTTGCAGATGCTCGATCATATACATAATCAAGGATTACGACTCGCCTTAAACCGGTTTAAACCCCCAGTGGCCTACTTTGCCAATGACCGTTCCAAGGCGGTAGCCCTATTGTCAACCCTTTTTGTGTTTGTGATGTCGTTTGCATTTGCCTTATTGTTTGTCTGCTTGCGTGTTTGTTTCTGTGTTTTGTGGTTTACTGTCCTCCTTGAATGCTACTTTCCCTGTCCGATTTTTTTATATTTCTTTAGGTGCCTTTCGTACATCACCAGCCGAAAGTCTATATGTTGAAGCTAATGAACCATCACTGTCTCAAAGACGAGACAAATAAGCCCTTCAATATGCCATTAAATTAAAATCTAACCCTGCAAACCCAACTTTCGATAATGTTTTTAATCTTAGTTATGAACCTCTTTTTGATCGAAAACCGAAGGCCATTAGACTATTTGGTCTTCGTATTAAACCAAAATTAAGAGACACTGAAATCGACCCAAATTTGATTGCCAAGTACAAAGTACCACAAATTCCACCGTGGACTTGGAAACACCAACAATTATTTTTGATCTTTGTAATAGTAGCAAATCCAGTACAGACCCTACTGTCTTTCAAAGCAAATTTAATGAAGTTAAATCGAAATACAGTAACTTTCTTTCTTGTCGTGCCCTTAATGATTTATTCTCTTACTGCTCTGGCTTCTGCCAAGTCAGTGAGTACCTTCATTGTGGCTTTCTAGGCTATTGTTCTTTTCGTATCATATTTACACGAGCACATTTGTGTTTTACTTATATTGCCTATTGATGCTGCCTTGTTGGTTAGAGATTAGATCATGGCGGGGATTTCTTTATTTACACTGTCCTGTTTTAATGGGATGACAGTAGGGTAAGTGTGAGGTCTGGTGCACCCTAGAACCGGTTTAAACCCCCAGTGGCCTATTTTGCCACTGACCGTTCCAAGGCTGTAGCCCTATTGCCAACCCTTTTGTGTTTGTGTTGTCTTTTGCATTTAATATTGCCTTTGCCTTCTTTTTTGTCTGTTTGCGTGTTTGTTTCTGTGTTTTATGGTTGACTGTCCTCCTTGAATGCTACTTTCCCTGTCCGATCGTTTTGTATTTCTTTCAACATATATACATACATGTATATGGTTCTAAAGATGGAGATAAGGTAGCTGCAGCAGCTGTTGTTCACAAACACAGCATAAAGAGCCGCCTGCCTGACAAGGCCTCTATCTTTTCAGCTGAACTTAAGGCAATTGAACTTGCCTTAAATTACATTCAGGAATCTGATGATGACCATTTTGTAATATTTTCTGATTCCCTTTCATCTCTTCAAGCACTGGGTAATATATGACAACCCAGTAGTGCTTCAGGTTTTAGAAAAGTACAAATCTCTTATAGTTGATAATGTAATTATTTTCTGCTCGCTTCCAAGCCATTTAGGAATACGTGGTAATGATAGAGCTGATAGTGCTGCTGAAGCAGCATTAGTTTTACATATATCTAATGCTAAATTACCTTATACTGATTTTAAAATTTGCATAAACACATATATTCGTAACTCTTGGCAAGCCGCTTGGGATTTGTCAGTTAACAATAAACTCCATTCAATTAAACCGTTACTTGGAGAATGGCGTTCTTCTAGTAGAACCATTCGTCGAGAAGAAGTTGTCCTAGCCCGGTGCAGGTTAGGGCATACCAGAATGTATACCCTGCTTTGCACCGTTAACGGTCAAACACATCTTGTTGGAATGTGTAGACTTTGTTCGTATACGTCAAGGGTATTACAATGTTAATACTATGAAAGAGTTATTTGATACTATAGATTTTAGACTTGCTTTAGATTTCCTAAAAAAAATGAGACTATACAACTCATTATCATGTGTTCTTATATATATTTAATTGTTTATATACCCGTTGACGGGCATTTGTTGATTTACATATATAGTTTATATAGTGCTTCCTTTCTGTCGAAAGCCATTCTGTTCATCTGTCATTTGACTCGGACCAAACAGTAAGGCGATTATTAATGATAGAACTATACAACTTATACACCGAACAAGCATGTACGAAAGGGGGTCCTTTGTGTCAACGGAGTTTGATTTTGGAATAGGATTGATTAAACTTTTACCCCATACTGCAGGTATAAGACCTGAGTTAAACATACATTAAATAGAGTGTGTAAGCAGAATATAAGTAGTATTCTTTAAAACATCATTTGATATATACAACGCTAGCAACAGACACATTTTTAACTTGAAGGCCGCTGCCAATCAAGTTATTTATTTTGTCGCCTACTTTTTCATTACACTTTCAGGCAAATTACGAACAACCACAATCAGCGCGACATCGGATACACCAACATAACTAGGGACTGTGTTAATATAGGCGATCTTGTTATTAATCTCCTCCAGATCATCCGATATCTCTTCCCTCAGAGTCACCGCTTGTCTAGAAATGAGCAACCTTTGCAGATATACGTTGCTCCAAACTGGATTCAAGTTTATCAATGCGCGTGGTTAGACACAAAAACATCATGTGCATGTCCGTGGACATCTTAGCCAATATGTCCTTAACATTCGGGTCATTATCTGCGTGCACCTCATCCTGTGTAACTATAATTTTACGAGGGGCTAGTGTAGGTGTAGATCTGTATAAGGAGCCCCTGGCGGCTACCTTTACGCGATCACAATATTCGTTTTTGGCCTTTTTTACTGTGCTATCCTGGACTGCAGGTAAGGATGAATGTCTTTTACGGCTACTTCCAATGGAAGTACATGTATGAACGCGAACGATACGCTGCGTGTCCATAATAAATTTCACATAATCCGCAGCTTAGCTGCATGTTATGTTAGCCATAATACACAAACTTTACGTACACAACCTAGACGAGCCAGTAGAAGTGAGCGACAATAGCTACAATCCTCAAACACCACTTGTTATATTGTTCAGTCAAATCGCCGGTCAAGGCCCGTGCTTTAAAAATGGCTATAATGACATAGGTAAAAAATCAATACGTGTTCATATACATGTAGCGATACACAGAGCAAAAAAAGTCAAATATCGTAGTAAATCTTGTATCTTATCACATAAAGGATGTCCAAATCATATCACAGTACCTTCAAATATATAGTTCTATTAAAACATCCGTGTTAAAAGTCTTCAAAACACACTAAAACTAAAGATTATTAGTAAATAACACTCTCGCAAAAATAAACAATGTGTACAATCCACTATCACGTGACCAATGTATCACGTATTATTGAAGTGAATTAATGAATGAATGCATGAATGAATGAATGGTGTTTTACGGCACGTCGACACATAAATAGGTCATATTGTGCGCAAAAACCGACGAAAGATGAAGAAATGAAGTAGTAATTCAAAATTAATGTAAATATATAAAGATAAAACTATTAAAAAATAAGGGATGAATTGGTAGTAATATAAACTATATATGTAAATCAACAAATGCCCGTCAACGGGTATATAAACAAGTAAATATATATAAGAACACATTATAATGAGTTGTATAGTCTCATTGTTTTTAGGAAATCTAAAACAAGTCTAAAATCTATAGTATCAAATAACTCTTTCATAGTATTAACATTGTAATACCCTTGACGTATACGAACAAAGTCTACACATTCCAACAAGATGTGTTTGACCGTTAACGGTGCAAAGCAGGGTATACATTCTGGTAATTGCTATATGAATGAGTATAACGTGTATGCCCTAACCTGCACCGGGCTAGGACAACTTCTTCTCGACGAATGGTTCTACTAGAAGAACGCCATTCTCCAAGTAACGGTTTAATTGAATGGAGTTTATTGTTAACTGACAAATCCCAAGCGGCTTGCCAAGAGTTACGAATATATGTGTTTATGCAAATTTTAAAATCAGTATAAGGTAATTTAGCATTAGATATATGTAAAACTAATGCTGCTTCAGCAGCACTATCAGCTCTATCATTACCACGTATTCCTAAATGGCTTGGAAGCGAGCAGAAAATAATTACATTATCAACTATAAGAGATTTGTACTTTTCTAAAACCTGAAGCACTACTGGGTTGTCATATATTACCCAGTGCTTGAAGAGATGAAAGGGAATCAGAAAATATTACAAAATGGTCATCATCAGATTCCTGAATGTAATTTAAGGCAAGTTCAATTGCCTTAAGTTCAGCTGAAAAGATAGAGGCCTTGTCAGGCAGGCGGCTCTTTATGCTGTGTTTGTGAACAACAGCTGCTGCAGCTACCTTATCTCCATCTTTAGAACCATATACATGTATGTATATATGTTGAAAGAAATACAAAACAATCGGACAGGGAAAGTAGCATTCAAGGAGGACAGTCAACCATAAAACACAGAAGCAAACACGCAAACAGACAAACAAGAAGGCAAAGGCAATATTAAATGCAAAAGACAACACAAACACAAAAGGGTTGGCAATAGGGCTACCGCCTTGGAACGGTCAGTGGCAAAATAGGCCACTGGGGGTTTAAACCGGTTCTAGGGTGCACCAAACCTCACACTTACCCTACGGTCATCCCATTAAAACAGGACAGTGTAAATAAAGAAATCCCCGCCATGATCTAATCTCTAACCAACAAGGCAGCATCAATAGGCAATATAAGTAAAACACAAATATGCTCGTGTAAATATAATACGAAAAGAACAATAGCCTAGAAAGCCACAATGAAGGTACTCACTGACTTGGCAGAAGCCAGAGCAGTAAGAGAATAAATCATTAAGGGCACGACAAGAAAGAAAGTTACTGTATTTCGATTTAACTTCATTAAATTTGCTTTGAAAGACAGTAGGGTCTGTACTGGATTTGCTACTATTACAAAGATCAAAAATAATTGTTGGTGTTTCCAAGTCCACGGTGGAATTTGTGGTACTTTGTACTTGGCAATCAAATTTGGGTCGATTTCAGTGTCTCTTAATTTTGGTTTAATACGAAGACCAAATAGTCTAATGGCCTTCGGTTTTTGATCAAAAAGAGGTTCATAACTAGGATTAAAAACATTATCGAAAGTTGGGTTTGCAGGGTTAGATTTTAATTTAATGGCATATTGAAGGGCTTATTTGTCTCGTCTTTGAGACAGTGATGGTTCATTAGCTTCAACATATAGACTTTCGGCTGGTGATGTACGAAAGGCACCTAAAGAAATATAAAAAGATCGGACAGGGAAAGTAGCATTCAAGGAGGACAGTAAACCACAAAACACAGAAACAAACAGACAAACAATAAGGCAAAAGCAATAATAAATGCAAACGACATCACAAACACAAAAAGGGTTGACAATAGGGCTACCGCCTTGGAACGGTCATTGGCAAAGTAGGCCAATGGGGGTTAAAACCGGTTTAAACCGGTTTAAGGCGAGTCGTAATCCTTGATTATGTATATGATCGAGCATCTGCAAGTATGACTTGCGAGTCGATCCATATATTATTGAGCCGTAGTCCAGCTTGGATCTGATAAGAGAACTATGAAGTTGTAAAAATACTTTACGATCCGCTCCCCAATAAGTGTTTGCTACAAAGGCACCTAAGGCGAGTCGTAATCCTTGATTATGTATAGGGTCGAGCATCTGCAAGTATGATCTGCAAGTATGATTTGCGAGTCGATCCATATACTATTGAGCCGTAGTCCAGCTTGGATCTGATAAGAGATCTGTAAAGTCGCAAGAGGACTTTACGATCTGCTCCCCAGTTAGTGTTTGCAACAACTTTAAGTAAATTAAGAGCTTTAAGGCACTTGGCCTTCAAGTATTTAAGGTGTGGTATAAACGCTAATTTACGGTCGAAAATACGACCAAGGAATTTTGTCTCATCCACTAATGGTATTGGCGACCCATCCAATGTTAGATGAGGGTCTTCTTGATGTTAACGTAGGTGATAAAAGTGCATACAATCAATTTTAGATTTAGAAAATTTAAAACCATTTTCATCCGACCAGGTCTGACGTTTATTCAGACATTGTTGAAGTTGTCTCTTAATATTGTTCATGTTTTTTGCACGATAACATATAACAAAGTCGTCAACATATAGAGAGCAATCCACACAAGGATTGATGCATTGAACTATACTGTTATTTTTTTATATTAAAAAGGGTGACAGAGAGTATGCTGACTTGTGGCACACCCATCTCCTGTTCATGAATGTCAGAGAGGGTTGAACCCATTCGGACACGAAACTGTCTATCATCTAAGAAATTTTCTATAAAAATTGGTAATCGGCCTCTAAGACCAAGGTCATAAAGATCCTTCATGATATACAGTATCGTAAGCTTTCTCCAAGTCAAAAAATACAGCGACTAGATGTTCTTTGTTTGCGAAAGCTTCCCTAATAAATGATTCATATCGAATGAGATTGTCTGTTGTGTCTCGTTGGCGCCGGAATCCACTTTGATACTTTGTTATCATCTTGTTGGATTCCAGGTATCAAACGAGTCTCTCATTAATCATTCGTTCCATGGTTTCACATATACAACGTGTTAAAGCAATAGGGCGATAAGAATTGGGTTCGTATGATCATTTCCAGGTTTGGGGACTGGAATAAAGATTGCTTCCCGCCAAGAATCGGGGAAGTTTCCTGTCACCCAAACTTATTAAATATATCGAGAAGTGTAAAGAGACAGGTTTCATGTATTATTTTTAATAATTGATAATGGATATCATTAGAACCAGCTGCTGTATCATGAGCCATTTTAAGGGATTCTCGAAGTTCTTTGAGAGTGAACAGTTTATTTTATTTCTCCAAATTTTTTCGACTTTAAATTCAGCTTCTTCTGTTCTTTTAGTTTCTTATTTTTAGAAAATTTGGTTGACAATTTTCAGAAGAAGAGTTTTTAGAGAATGTTTCTGCCAAAGTGTTTGTAATATCTTTGACAGATGTAATATCTTCATTATGAGTTTTAAGATGATTTATAAAACTAGAATTACCATCGTTGCGTTTTTTCGAGAAGTGGAGGGCCGATATTTTTACGAAATAAGGGGAAGTGGTCACTTCCACACAGGTCGTCACCTACACTCCACGAAATGTTGTGGTGGGTTTGCAAGGGTCTGCACATAGTAGACGGATGTATCAGGATGTGTGCTGTGTGTATCCTTATTGCTGTGACTACACCAAGCTTACTCAGTAACTGAAGTGTAGTGTTCTACCTTCGTTGTTATGTGATTATTGTGTAAGCTATCCGTATTAATTATACAGCGTAATTACACCGTGATTTGATCACGGAATGTATGTTAAAATCTCTCACTGAGTATTTTAACCTAGACTAACAACAGTGTCTACTTTACCAGGAAAACAATATCCTGTATGCAAAAGATCTTTCGGAAAAAACATTCCTTCGTCAGCTGCTATAAAGAAGCACCATTGTGTTTCAGTATAGGCGTTATAGCCTAAATACACGTATACGCACTATTGCGCAATTTAAATTGTGTATTTTTGGGTTATCAAATGTGTGGTCTCGGCTGATACCGTGGCCTTTATATTATTGTCTATTAACTTCCAATTTTAAAATGTTTACATTTGAAACCATTTCCAATATTTGTTTATATCAGAATATTTAGAGCGTTGACATTCAGTAATTGATTTATGTTAATTGCAATTAACTGAAATCTATTTCATCTCATCCAATAATACAGTACAGTATAGTGTAGTTTTGTTGTATTAGTAGCTACGTGTTGTAGACATGTATTGTCAGGTGTCCTGAGCTATTTATTACATTTATATATATTTGTTGTACCTTGGTATAGTTGTGCGATGTGTAGTTATCTTTTACATGTAATAGAGCCACTTTATTCATACGATCAATGTACTGTCATTACGATTCGATTACTGTGGTCAATCTCCAATATTCGCCCTACTGTAGCATGGGAGTTTTTAACAGCATATCATTTACCCAACTGAATTTTGTCAGTATAATGCGAGTCTGTTTCCCGCGTACTATACTTGAAGAAGTCAAAAACAAGTCTTCTGACTTGTGTTATAAGCAAATGCGTGTTTGGTTACCGCTTTAATTTTGCTTTGAGTATATTGCGTGTTTGGTTACCGCTTTAATATACTTTTTTATTCGCAAGCAATTACGAGTTTGGTTACCGTTTAAATTGCTTGTATACCTGATTTCAATTTCACCAAGGGTTTAATTGATTTGTAGTGTGTAGTCGAGTGAACTCAACTGACTTGGAAGTATTTACTTATCCATCTTATATAGTGTATACATTATTAGTCAACAATTTGCCGCGCGGTAATACCGACCTGTGATTAATTACCACATGTAGGGTGTAAATAGGTTCCACTCGTGGTAATGATTTTTTTGATAACCATAGAGACATAGTTGTTATGGGTCCAGTTATCTGATCTACCTTCAAAGCATAAGGCGTATCTATTTATTCTCTCTTAATGAACCAAGTCGTGTTTGTATTATTTCAAACACATGTAAATGCATTAATATAAATATACTTTGAGAAGATGTTAGATTACATGTAGTTATGGCCCATTTTCGCCTCTAATGTTAGCTCCATTATATTTACGGACAAAATAAGTAAGAAGTTAATAAGAAGTTAATCTTATTTAAAGAAAATATGAGTAACTGTTCAACATTGGTCATTTGTTTTATATATACATCAATATTATTTCTTTATTCCTAGTTTCCAAATCCCACTTGTTTTTTCCGGTATGAGTCTAGTTTTCTCGAAAAATGTAATTTGCAAGTACATAGTTTCTCTTTATATGGTACATCCTATTCGCTTGAGAGTATTATTGTGATATACTATCATTCTATCAACATTTCTTCGTATAAGGGAGGTAATACCAGTATAAATTTACTATAATTCTTGATTTAAATTATAAAGTTTGTTTGCAAGTACATGTGTCTCTTTTTTGTTTTATAATATAATACAAGTTGTTTTGTTTATATTTGTTTCAATTTGGTATGTCTCATTACATATGTAATTGATTTTGCTGTAATGGGTTGTTTGTAAACCGTGTATTATGTAATTGTGTTTTTATTGTTTACTAATTTACACGGTACTAGGTATGTTTTTTAGTTATTTTTTATATTGTTTTTTCTCTAATTGAGAGAGCGTCGATTCTATTATTTGGTGTGTTTTAATTCTTTTGTTTCCGACCGATGTTCATTCAGTAATTTCACTTTCAAAGGCACAATCTTTTGCTATGATTTGTAAGCGATTATGGAATTTTATATTGACAGACGTTAGACCCGTAAAGTCTTTTTTGAGAGTAGTATATATTGGTGTAAGTATTCCATTTGGAATAGTGTCATATCTCAAATGCGTCTCTAACAGTTTGTATTATGATGCGCCGATTTTGCTTGTTTTATACTCATATTTTTGTATTTTGTTATCAGTCGGTTCATTTCATTGTAAGCACATCTCTCTGTATTGTTATAACTTTTTCTTGTGCTAAATTGGTTATCATTAATAGTCAACTGGGTTGCTTCTACCTCTCCTACATTGTTACCCCTATTGGAGGGCGTGCTGCCGTCCTCAGGTGACATTGCCAAGATAAAGGAGTCCTTACCTGGGACAGAATCTAGGTGTCGAAACAATAATGTTGTGGTGGGTTTGCAAGGGTCTGCACATAGTAGACGGCCCAGTTGACCTCAGACGGTTCACTTTCTCAGTTAGTGAACTCTCCCTGGAGAGTCTTACCCCAAGTGTTTTTCTATTGATATTCATGTTACAGTCAAATGTATCAGGATGAGTGCTGTGTGTATCCTTATTGCTGTAACTACACCAAGCTTACTCAGTAACTGAAGTGTAGTGTTCTACCTTCGTTGCTATGTGATTATTGTGTAAGCTATCCGTATTAATTATACAGCGTAATTACACCGTGATTTGATCATGGAATGTATGTTAAAATCTCTCACTGAGTATTTTAACCTAGACTAACAACAGTGTCTACTTTACCAGGAAAACAATATCCTGTATGCAAAAGATCTTTCGGAATAAAAATTCCTTCGTCAGCTGCTATAAAGAAGCACCGTTGTGTTTCAGTATAGGCGTTACAGCCTAAATACACGTATACGCACTATTGCGCAATTTAAATTGTGTATTTTTGGGTAATCAAATGTGTGGTCTCGGCTGATACCGTGGCCGTTATATTATTGTCTGTTAACTTCCAATTTTAAAATGTATACATTTGAAACCATTTCCAATATTTGTTTATATCAGAATATTTAGAGGTTGACATTCAGTAATTGATTTATGTTAATTGCAATTAACTGAAATCTATTTCAATCATCCAATATACAGTACAGTATAGTGTAGTTTGTTGTATTAGTAGCTACGTGTTGTAGACATGTATTGTCAGGTGTCCTGAGCTATTTATTACGTTATTATATTTGTTGTACCTTGGTATAGTTGTGCGATGTGTAGTTATCTTTTTATGTAATAGAGCCACTTTATTCATAGATCAATGTACTGTCATTATGATTCGATTACTGCGGTCAATCTCCAATATTCGCCCTACTGTAGCGTGGGAGCTTTTAACAGCATAGCATTTACCCAACTGAACTTTGTCAGTATAATGCGAGTCTGTTTCCCGCGTACTATACTTGAAGAAGTCAAAAACAAGTTTCTGACTTTTATTATAAGCAAATGCGTGTTTGGTTACCGCTTTAATTTTGCTTTAAGTATATTGCGTGTTTGGTTACCGCTTTAATATACTTTTTTTATTCGCAAGCAATTACGAGTTTGGTTACCGTTTAAATTGCTTGTATAACTGATTTCAATTTCACCAAGAATTAATTGATTTGTAGTGTGTAGTCGAGTGAACTCAACTGACTTGGAAGTATTTACTTATCCATCTTATATAGTATATACATTATTAGTCAACAATTTGCCGCGCCGTAATACCGACCTGTGATTAATTACCACATGTAGGGTGTAAATAGGTTCCACTCGTGGTAATGATATTTTGATAACCATAGAGACATAGTTGTTATGGGTCCAGTTATCTGATCTACCTTCAAAGCATTAGGCGTATCTATTTACTCTCTCTTAATGAACCAAGTCGTGTTTGTATTATTTCAAACACATGTAAATGCATTAATATAAATATACTTTGAGAAGATGTTAGATACATGTAATTATGGCCCATTTTCGCCTCTCTATTTATGGACAAAATAAGTAAGAAGTTAATAAGAAGTTAATCTTATTTAAAGAAAATATGAGTAAATGTTCAACATTGGTCATTTTTTTTATATATACATCAACATTATTTCTTTATTCCTAGTTTCATAATCCCACTTGTTTTTCCGGTATGAGTCTAGTTTTCTCCAAAAATGTCATTTGCAAGTACATAGTTCTCTTTATATGGTACATCCTATTCGCTTGAGAGTATTATTGTGATATACTATCATTCTATCAACATTTCTTCGTATAAGGGAGGTAATGCCAGTATAAATTTACTATATTCTTGATTTAAATTATAATGTTGTTTGCAAGTACATGTGTCTCTTTTTTGTTTTATAATATAATACAAGTTGTTTTGTTTATATTTCTTTCAATTTGGTAATGGGTTGTTTGTAAACCGTGTATTATGTACTTGTGTTTTTATTGTTTACTAATTTACACGGTACTAGGTATGTATTTTAGTTATTTTTTATATTGTTTTTTCTCTAATTGAGAGAGCGTTGATTCTATTATTTGGTGTGTTTTACACACCTCTTATTTTAATTCTTGTTTTGTTTCCGACCGATGTTCATTCAGTAATTTCACACTTTCAACGGCGCAATCTTTTACTATGATTTGTAGTCGATTATGGAATTTTATATTGACCGACGATAGACCCGTAAAGTCTTTTTTGAGAGTAGTATATATTGGTGTAATTATTCCATTTGGAATAGTGTCATTTCTCAAATGTGTCTCTAACAGTTTGTATTATGATGCGCCGCTTTTTATACTCTTATTTTTGTATTTTGTTATCAGTTGGTTCATTTCATTGTAAGCACATCTCTCTGTAGGGTTATAACTTTTTCTTGTGCTAAATTGGTTATCATTAATAGTCAACTGGGTTGCTTCTACCTCTCCTACATTGTTACCCCTATTGGAGGGCGTGCTGCCGTCCTCAGGTGACATTGTCAAGATAAAGGAGTCCTTACCTGGGACAGAATCTGGGTGTCGAAACAATAATGTTGTGGTGGGTTTGCAAGGGTCTGCACATAGTAGACGGCCCAGTTGACCTCAGACGGTTCACTTTCCCAGTTAGTGAACTCTCCCTGGAGAGTCTTACCCCAATCCATCAAGAGCGTTGGATCGAATATTGTTAAATCAATGGAAGAATGAGAGCCTGTAGCTGGATGTAAATAAGTATGTGATTTGTTATCATTCAAAAGACACAAATTGTTTTTGGCTAAGAAATCCTCAACTTTCTAGCCTTTATCGTTTATATCATAACAACCCCAAATGTAGTTGTGTGCATTAAAATCACCCAATAGTATAAAAGGTGATGGTAATTGTGCAACTAGGTGATTTAGATCTTTAAGGTCTAGTGACGAACAGGGTTGTAAATATAAGGAGCATATTGTTATAACTCTGTGCATCGTAACACTGTCCGCAACAGCTTGCAAACCAGTTTTCAACGCAACAGATTCACAAATATAGTTATACAATGAATAGTTTTTAAAAGATATCTTATCACTAGTCTTCAAGAAAGTTTCTTGAAGACAAAATGCAACAGAGTGTTTATTTAAAAGTAAGATGATTTCATCAAAATTAGGGTTTAAACCTCGGCATTGCATTGAATGACTTTATTTGATTTTGATGTTACTACGGCGGAAGTACGGGTTTATGGCCTTTGGGGTTGACAGACCTTGGAGATTTTGGAGACTTTGGGAGTTCCAGATGTGCTGGATCATCAACCTCCATCTCCAAGTCTCCAAATCTGTTGTGCAGTACAATCGGATCATCCGATCCTTTTGACTGCTTCCCTAACCCGGGAGTTATTTTTTCTTGCTGTCACGTGGCAGCAGTTCCGCTTGGTGACGGAGAGTTCGTCCGATTTGACGAACCTTGGAAGAGTTCGTCGGGTTTGGTAGACTCTTGGTTGTACCAGAGTCCGTCGATTTCGAAATAGATGAAGTAGATGCAGTGGATGTAGGAGTTGTTGAGGATATAGTTGAAGGAGATTTAGGCTTGGAAGCCATAAGAGGTTTGGGAGCTAGAGGAGGCTTATTAAAGAGGACCACAGTTTGAGAGGCTGCAGATGTTTTAGAGGATTTTTGAACAGAGAATGGAATAGTAGCAAACTTGTCGGAGTCTATTGGCCAGGTACATACGGTCTGCGCTGCGATAGACCCGGTATCTGGTTTCTCAACCCTACTCGCATCGGCATACGATTTGCCAGATGGAGTGGGGGGAGTAAGACCCTCAACAAGTTTTCTAGCTTCAGGTAAAGAAATGTTCTTTTCAATCTTAGCCTTCTGTATTTCCCTCTCGTGCTTCCACTTAGAGACAGTTATGTGGGTCTCCTTGCAGTTAATGCAAGAGGCGGTATTTCTGCAATTCGCGAAGTCGCTATGACCTTCCTGGCCGCAAAGGAAACAGACAGGAACAGCTCGCCTGCATCTTTCTCCTGTCCTCGAAGCAGAAATAGTGACATGATTTAGCTGTGTTTCCATGATAGCACTTTCATTTTTCATCCAACATTTTCCAGAATGTGTGAAATAATGAGATCTTGGACAAGTTTTCCTTCAACTCATTACAGAATGTGCATCGTAACATTATTTAGACAAGTTATTCAACCATGTATATTTTAAAGTAATAAATGAGTTCATTAGTTACATGCCCTTGAATAAGAAAAACATTGACCTTGTTTCTTTCTCTTAAGAATTCTCGTTATATGTTTTTGCTCATTTTGTTTTAATTGGCAGCCTGTGGACGTGGGTTCAAAGCTTTTTCATCATTACAAGACTTGTTAATAATCCTTGAATGCTACTTTCCCTGTCCAATATTTTTATATTTCTTGTTCATAATGTTTATTTCTTATAAAAGCTAGGATATATTGAAAACTATCATATCAGAAATCACATCTTGATCCCCCATTCCGCTCTCGACATTATATTATAAAGCCATTTTAGCCAATTGAACGTCCACTGGTCCTCTCGGGGCCTCTTGTATATTTGATATTTACCACACTTTGCCAGATTGGTGTTAGTAATCAAAGCTTGGACACGTTAAAAAACCAGCTATATCAGATTAGTAACACAAGCGTTATGTCCTGTTAATAATTGAAAAATGCCATATTATGCCTTATGAACTCTACCACTTTCATTTTATATCTTTACCAAACTTGATATAATTGTTTAAATTATTTGCAAACCAGTTATATCGAATAAGTAACAGCAGAGCCCTTGAATGATTTAAAACTGTTATATATTACATCATTAGTGCTCTAGCACTTTCATTTCTTTAATCTGATATTTACCAAACCATGCCAGGTTGTTGATATCAATGAAAGCTCGCACATATTTGAAATCCAGCCAGATCAGATTAGTAGCACCAGAGTTTTGGCCCTCAAATTTTGCCCAGCCCCTGGGGTCATATGTTTTTCATAGAATAGTATATATACGGACAAAATTAAAAAATCTTCTTTTGAAACCCCAAGACACATATCTCCCGTATATTGCATGTATCATAAGCATATTGTTCTGTACCAGGCATGTTCAAATTGTGACACTTGGAAACTGCGAGAGTTAGAGGTGTAATATTTTAAATTTAGCATAGATGCTCCTCTTCCAAATTTGTTTGAATGGTGACCCTGATTAACTTTCGCCCAACCCAAATGTCACAGTTTTATACAGACCTATAAAGGCGAACACTTTAAAAGTTTTCCTTTTACTTAGTATTCTCTTAAATTATGTTACTGTTGCTAGGTTATAGGGTGAGCGATATTAGGCCACTTGGCCTAGCGTTTATTTACCTCAGTATTTTATATTTTATTTAAATTATGATACATGGTGTTAAATGGAACAATACTATTAATAGAAGGTCGAATATCGTACAAACATGTGAGCAAGAGTGTAAACCAGATCGCTGATGAATCCAAAATCGTCACATTGCTACAATTTATATATAATCAGAAGTATTTCATTTCAGTTGTAGGCGTTATTGAACTTATAGGCAGGCGATGGGAGGTCGACTAAATGACACGCATATGGACCGACTGGAGGATTGGATCGGGACTGGACTCAAGACATTCACATTGCTTTACAAAATAACACGAGATGGTTGTGACGCAAAAACCTTCCACCAGAAATGCGACGGCCAGGGTGCGACTGTCACAGTCCTCTATAACCAATACAACACCGTGTATGGAGGATACGCGAGTAAGAGTTGGAACGGCAACAGTCAGTACATAGAAGATAAAAATGCTTTTATGTATCAGCTGGAATACAATGGTAATCCACTTAGAAGAAAATTCACGACTACAAACCAAAGTTTAAGTATATACGGATCTAGCACAAATGGACCAACCTTTGGTGGTTATCCGCACGACTTGGTATTTATAGGCTCAGTTAAGAATTCGGGTGGATACTTTACACTGAATGGTAATTATAGTTTTGGAAAAATCTATAATATGGAGAGTGTAACAGAGAACGAATTCAACAATGGCACTAGAAACGTGACAGAGCTGGAAGTGTACAAGGTTGCTGGTGAGTATTGTGTTTATTTCTTATCAATGCAGTTGTTAGAAAAACTTAAAAATATGAGATGTGTGATGTGTTGAACATACTTAATATAGTAATGTTTGATAACTTTAAAATATAGTGAATGTTTCTGACTATGTATGGAATGATTTTAAAGTTGGAACACATCCAATATTAGTAGTATAGAAAGTTTTCCCCTCATCTTCCAAAAAAGAAAATGACACATTTGCCAACCATGACCACTGCAAATTTAAAACTGATCAGAACAACTCCGTCTTAAAATAAATGGCATATTTGCTATTAAAGCCGCCAACAAGATTTAAATCCGGATAAACTTCACTGGAACCCCCCACATTCTATACTTCTTACCAATCCGGTTTATCAATTCAACAAAAATAATATTTTGTCTATACTATAGGTTAGATTACTTTAATACCCCGTCTCCTTTTAAATAATTAATAACTAAAACATTTTGAAATCATCATGCAATGGCAGACGGAACCGGACAGTAGTCTTCATCACCACTATACATATCATAATCTTCCATGGAATTTACTTATATACTAAAATGTCTTGGCGATGATTTAGTATGTACCTCTTATCGTCATATGCTGATATTTTTTTTTACACAGTCCAGTATTTTTGATCTGATACTTTTCAATTGATGTTAAGCTTCCGATGCTGTGAATAAAATGTTTTATAGTTATCTTGTGCTATTTGTTTTTTAACAACACATTTGTAGGCCTCCGCCATTTGAAGAATGGTGAAGGGGTACATAGTGTTAACCCTGTCCGTTTGTGCGTCCGTCCGTGCAAAAAAGGTATCTGCACTCTAACTTAGCTAGTTGTTATCGGATCTTTTCCAAACTTAGTAAAATATTATATGGGCACAATGTCTCGGCCAAGTTAGATTTTCGACCCCATCGCCATAGTAGTTCAAGAGTTAGAGCCCTTAGAATAGTAAAACAATCACGAAATGAATGGTGTCCGCACTCTAACTTGAGTAATTGATATCTAATCTGCCCCAAACGTAGTCAAATTGTATATGGGCACAATATCTCGGCCATGTTTGATTTTCGGCCATCGATACTGTAGTACCAGAGTTATGGCCCTTGGAATAGCGAAAAATTGCAAAATTAATGGTGTCCGCACTCCTAATATTGACATTTTTTCTATATTTTCTATTCGAAAGCGTAAATCTAGGTCTCATGGTCTTAGGCGTACTGGTAACATCAAACGTAAATCGCATGTAATTATTTCTGTCGCTGTTTTACATACGAGTTTTAAACAGTCTGGAAAGCACTCTATGCTTTCACGGCTTACCTCTTTGTCCATTTCTTCACTAAAGTTGATCGACGAGGAAGCCGACAAAATTTTCATTCGTACAGATCTCGTGTATAACACTGCTTCCATAGTTCAAAGCTACACACAACATGTTCTCCGACCCCATATTGACAAGGAGTCTGATCACGTCAGGCAGTTTCTAAAACTACTATATATTAATAAAGGTATTGATTTCATTGACATGCCTAGTATTTTTCGGGATACTCATGTAGTTGATTCTATCCCAAAATATTTCAAAAATTCCGAAAGTCCTGTAATTTGTTATAAATATAAACAGCCTATTATAAATATTATTTTCAACTACAACAAAATAGTTTCTGACCTTGATATAGTACATAATACTCCTAAGGAATGTGAATGCATCACATCAAAATGTTGTTGCTATGCTCCAGCAGGTCATGTCATCACTGGTTAATTTTGATATTGTTGATAAACGTATTCGGCATTTGTTTTCGAAAGGTCCTAAATATAGATTACCTTCAACTATTGATTTGAATGCCTGTCGTGCCCAGATCGCCCAATCCATTGAAGATTTTAGTATAAAATGATGTCGTAGAGAACATGCGGACCCAAACTCGCTTTCTACTTGGAAAAAGTCAATTCTTAAAAGTATAGATACACGTATTAACTATTAATTAATGCTAACCCCTCTTTACTTCCTCCGAGACCTAGGTTTTCCTTTCGTAATTTAAAATCGGGAATACAGGAATTTCATAATAAATTTGTTTTAGTTCCTGCAGATAAAGCAGCTAATAATGTAATTATTGTTTGACGCCAACATTACGTCAATGTTTTATCTCTGGAACTCGGCAGCACCAATTCGTATACTCCAGTTAATTCTACTGAGGATGATGTTGTTTCCGCACATATCACTCGGTGCACTACTTTCAAGGCTGGTGTAAACGATAAGCAAAATAAACTGCCTACCATGTACTGGATTCCTAAATTACATAAAAATCCGTATAAGGCTCGCTTTATTTCTAATTCTAGTGCCTGCACCACATCAAAGATCTCCAAACTTTTAACTTCTTGTCTTACTGCCGTTAAAGATCACGTTAAACTATATTGTGATAAAACTTATTAAAACTCTGGGATTAATTTATTTTGGTCTATAAAAAATTTAGGAGACGTTCTGGATATAATTTTCAATAAAGGTCAAGTTTCATCAATAAGCACTTATGACTTCTCTACACTATATACAACCTTACCACATCACCTTATTAAAGACAAGCTAATTTCTCTTATTCAAAAAACATTCGCTAGAGAAAATACTACATTTTTGGCATGTAATAATATTAAAGCGTTTTTTACTAACGGCAGTTTAGACTATTATACTATGTGGACTTGCTATGTTCATCTTCCTATTAGATAATATTTTCGTCAGGTATGGTACCACCGTTTATAGACAAATTGTTGGTATCCCTATGGGTACGAACTGTGCACCACTTGTCGCAGATTTGTTTTTATTTTGCTATGAAAGAGATTTCATGTTGAGTCTTTCACCAGATACCCAGGCAGATGTTATTGAAGCTTTTAATGACAACTCTCGGTATCTGGATGACATACTGAACATTGACAACCCTTTCTTTCCAACTATGGTTGATAATATTTATCCTAACGAACTTCAGCTTATTAAAGCAAATATATTTGATAATAACGCGTCTTTTCTTGATTTAGATCTCTCGATTGAAAATGTTGAAATAATTAGCAAAATCTATGACAAGAGAGATGATTTTAATTTTGACATTGTTAATTGCCCCCTCTTGGATGGGGATGTTCCCCGAACAACTTCTTATGGGGTGTATGTGTCTCAATTTATTCGTTTTTCAAGAGCTAGGACTGGAGTTGAGGACTTTAATATTCGTAATCTTTTTATAACTTAAAAGCTACTCAATCAGTGTTAACGTTACCATAAACTTCGTAAAACCTTTGCAAAGTTTTATTATCGTAACCCTGATCTTCTTTCCAATACAAAAGTAATTTAAGTACTCTTCTGCGACAAGGACTATCACAACTAGACTTCTATGGTGATGTGATTTATAAACTTCGTAAGATTCTTGGTCATGATCACTTTCATACTATCTTTGTTAAACTTGTTAAAAAGTTTATCAAAAGAGGTTATGACCCTATCATTTTGCAACGTACTGCATGCTTGGTGGTGGACCCTTTTACAGTTCGCCACTGTGCTTTCCTCTTTAATTGTACGATGACCGGACAGGCTGTGGACCCTATGATGACGCCTACCTAAAGCCCATTGTGACGATGGCGTTTGATGTCTGTCTATGATCTTTCTTGTCGTGCCCTTAATGGTTTATTCTCTTATTTCTCTGGCTTCTGCCAAGTCATTGAGTACCTTCATTGTGGCTTTCTAGGCTACTTTTATTTTAGGATTATATTTACACGAGCATATTTGTGTTTTACTTATATTGCCTATTGATGCTGCCTTGTTGGTTAGAGATTAGATCATGGCGGGGATTTCTTTATTTACACTGTTCTGTTTTAATGGGATGAAAGTAGTGTAAGTGTGAGGTTTTGTGCACCCTAGAACCGGTTTAAACCCCCAGTGGCCTACTTTGCCATTGACCGTTCCAAGGCGGTAGCCCTGTTGTCAACCCTTGTGTGTGTGTGATGTCGTTTACTTTTATTATTACTTTTGCCTTCTTGTTTGTCTGTTTGCGTGTTTGTTTCTGTGGTTTGTGGTTTGTTGTCCTCCTTGAATGCTACTTTCCCTGTCCGATCTTTTTGTGTTTCTTGGGTAATTCATATCCAATCTTCTCCAAGCTTTCTCAAGTTGTATATGGGCACAATGTCTAGAACAAGTTTGATTTTCGGCCACATCGACAATGTAGTTCTAGAGTTACAGCCCTTGAAATAGTAGAAAATCGCGAAATTAATGGTGTTTGCACTCTAACTTGGGTAATTGCTATCCAATTTTCTCCAAACTTGGTCAAATTGTATATGGGCACAATGTCTCGCATGTCCAGTTTTCGGCCGATCGTCCTAGTACGTACATCCAGAGTTATTCCCCATGGAATGGTAAACATGGTAAAAATTCACGAAATAAATGTTATAGCGGGGGCATCCATGGACACGTTTCTAGTTTAATACCTTTGCATTTCTTTGTATTGACCTCATTATCTAAAAGATATGAGTAGAATTTACTTCGTAAACCAACAAACTCAACAATTGGCATACCGCAAGCTTTTTATTTTGATCAAAATAGTTTTTTTGAATCATAATCACTATTATCGAAAAGTTCTTTATCCTTGTAAAAGTCTGCATATGCATTTTTTTAATTTCGTAGCACACACAATCAGTATCAGTAAACAATAACTTAGCTTTTCATTATATTTGCTTTTAATGTAATTGTAATGGAACTCACTCATCAAATATTTTGACACGTTGATTTTATACCAACATAACAAGGGCGATATACAATTAGTTTTTCTTTTATTCTATTTATGGCAAATAAATTTCCATTAAACATTTTACAAAAAATAAATGATGTCTTGCTGCGTCTTGCTGCGTCTTGCTGTGTATTTCAAAAGGACCTCTTCGTCGTGTGTCAATTTAACATTAATTCTTCTTCTTAAGTTTTCCATAGTCTTACCAAATACTGAATTGTTCATAAGTTTAAAAATTATTTTTCAAAAGCATTTTTACGTATTGTTCCCTTTGCAGTTTAACCTAGATGATTCATCAAACTTAAGTATGCTGCGTATTTTTCTACCGTCAACTTTCTATGCAGTTCTATTTTTTTGTAATGCGTCAGATATTTCTCTTTATCTTTCTATGTTGTAACAATTTTCTTTACTTTACTGGGACGTAGATAAAACGTTTTCTTTAAATTTTGACAATAATCTGATAACAATTCGTCTTTTATATTTAAACATTTTGGAGCAAGAGGGTAATCATTACGTAAGTCATGCAATTCTTTGGAATACTCGAGATCATATTAAGCAATGTAATTTTATTTTCATTTTTCAACCTTGCTGGCCCATTATAGATTACCAGTTGGCAAGGGCTGGCACATTGCCCATCCATATAAGTTATTGGCATCGAGGTACATTATATATTTACTTTCTTACTGTCATAGTTTCTCATATATATATTTTTAGTCTTTGAATATTTGTTTGCAAAATTAATTCATACCACCTCTTAATATATTTTCTATAAACAAATATTGATCCCCATGACCGGATTTCATCAATCTTGGCAGGTATTATCTGTAACATGCCATTAGCATATATCATCGCGATGTTCCGGTTGAATGATTTTTGAAAGAGTTATGGCCCGTAATACATAAACTTCAGCAAGTAGAGCGTGCACAGGCCCTCTTGGGCCTCTTGTTTATTATTATTATTATTATTTTTTTTTTTTATATATTATTTTTACTTTTTTTTTAAACTCCGTGTTGAATGTGACGAAATTTAGCAGGAAGCATTGGCATGATGTCTAGTTGTGCATATTGCATTTTTTTACCGGTTCGTTGAATTTTGACGGAGTAATATTTTTACTTTAAATTTCTTGTCGGCGCTACTCCTCCTAAACGACTTGTTGTATTCGATGAAACTCGTCAGGAAGCATATGTAAGATGTCTAGTTGTGCTTATAAAGCTTTTGTTCTGTTTCGCTGATTTTTGACGGAGTTATGGCCCTTGGACATTTTTACTTTAAATTGCTTGTCGTCGCTACTCCTCCTAAACGGCTTGTTGGATTTCTGACAGGAAGCATCAGTATGATGTCAAGTTGTTCAAATCGCTATATAGCATTGACTATTGGACAAGTTCGAAAACCAGCTGGATATATTAGTAATGACAGAGTTATGGCCCTTGATTTATTGAAAAATGCTATATTGTATTTTCCTTTGTTAAATCTGTAGCTACTTTATTTTTTATCTGATCTTTATCAAATGTAAGCATGCTTGATAATGGACCCTTTTACACTTCGCCACTATGCTTTCCTCTTTAATTGTACGATGACCGGACAGCCTGTGGACCCTATGATGACGCCTACCTAAATCCCATTGGGACGGTGGCGTTTGATGTTTGTCTGTGATCTTTCTTGTCGTGCCCTTAATGGGATCATGACGGGGATTTCTTTATTTACACTGTCCTGTTTTAATGGGATGAAGTAGGGCAAGTGTGAGGTTTGGTGCACCCTAGAACCGGTTTAAACCCCCAGTGACCTACTTTGCCACTGACCGTTCCAAGGCAGTAGCCCTATTATCAACCCTTTTGTGTTTGTGATGTCGTTTGGATTTATTATTACTTTTGCCTTCTTGTTTGTCTGTTTGCGTGTTTGTTTCTGTGTTTTGTGGTTGACTGTCCTACTTTACCTGTCCGATTTTTTTATATTTCTTTGTTTAGAATGTTAATATCAATAATAGCTTAAACAAATTGACTGATTCATATCCATCCATATACTCCCCCCACCCCACCCTTTTTATTTTTTATTATTTTAATGTGTTTTTTATTTATTATTATTATTTTTTTTTTCTTTTCTTCTTATTTATCTTTTTTCTTCTTATTATTTTTTATAATTTTTACTTTTTTTCCGCCCAGATCCCACTGGTTACTCCGGAGTTATGACACTGTCATTGTTAAATATTTCCAAACTTTCCATTGTTTATTATTTTATTATTCAATCGCTATGCAACTTGCTTAAAAGTCAGAGGTTAAATGAGTCTCTTTATATGCAATCATGATGTGTGCAATTGAAATCGGTGTTGCGTCGGTATTAATCACCTTCAGTGTTAGTTCTAGTTCATCTTGTTAACACGACAGAGGCCTCATTTCTTAAGCAATCTAAATGCAACTTGTACAGATTTTATATGACCTTAAGATTTTGGAGAAGTTCGACAATGGGCCAATACTCAGGTGAGCGCTATAGGGCCATCATGGCCCTCTTGTTTAACTTCTGGTTTATATATTTTCTTTTTCTATTCTTTGGATGATGTTTTTCTTACTATTGTTTGTCTTTTCATAACTCTTTGTATTTGCTGAAGCAAGTTTATTTTTTAAAAATGAAATATAGGGTCCAAACGCAGTGGCATCGTAGGTCCGCACTGTACTACACAGAGCAATATTTTATTAGTTAACAATGAAAAAGAAAATAAACAACAGAAATGGTGGTGAAGACAGGGTTACCGTCTTGGAACGGTCAGTAGGAAATAAGGCCTACAGGTTAGCTTAAAATATCTCCATTTATTTAATTTAATTTGTTTAGCCTTAGTTATTGTTTTCACTAGCTTTGGAGTTGCTTTATACTTTATCCTGCAGAATCGATTTTAGGTTTAAGGTTTTGAGGTAGGGCTTGTGTTATCTTTTTCACATTTTTACTCTCTCTTCATAACTAAATGTCAGGGTACAGTTCTTCCCTCATCCAACCAGATATGTTCTTTTATTAGTATCACATTTGGCTCCAGAGTGTCTATTCAAAGTAAACAGATTCTGCAACACTGCCAAACGATAAGTTGTTTTTCAAAGAGTTTTATTTAAACTGCCGTGTATTTTAGTGTTTTTAGCTCTACTGGCCAAGGGCCAGCAGAGCTTATAGGATGGTGTGTTGTCCGTCTTCCGTCGTCCGTCGTCCGTCCGTTAACTTTTCTTCAAACGACTTCGCCTCAGAAACCGCTTGGCTAAGTTTGACCAAACTTCACGTGGATGATCCTTAGGTGAATGCTTTTGAGATATGTTAAAATTAGGTCAGCGCTACATCCAAGATGGCTGCCATTACCATATATAGTCGAAACCTTAAAAAATCTTCTTCTCCAGAACCGCTGGACAGATTTCAACAGTTTTTTCTTTTAAAATGATCGCCAACGCCTAGACTATCAAGTTTGTTCAAATAAAGTTCCCGGGACCAAAAATGGCCGTGCCCCGGGGGTCCAAAATTTGTATATTGAGGTTTTGCATGTTTTTCATATAGACATATAGGAAAAAACTTTAAAAAATCTTCTTCTCTGAAACCACAAGGCACAAAGCTCTCATGTATTACATGTAGCATCAGCTTATGGTCCTCTACTAAGTTTGTTCAAATGGTGACCCTTGGGACAAATTTGTCCACGCCCCGGGGGTCACAATTTTACATAGACTTATAGTGGATTTTTTTCTTCTTCTTCTTCTCGGAAACTACAACAGCCAGAAGTTTGATATTTTGCATTTTACTATAAGCTTATGGTCCTTTACCAAGTTTGTTCAAATGGTGACCCTCGGGTCACATTTGACCCCGCCCCAAGGGTCACATGTTTTACATAGACATGTATAGGGAACGAATTAAAAAATCTTCTTCTCTGAAACTGCAAGAGCCAGAGGTTTAATATTTTGCATTTGCTATAAGCTTGTGGTCCTCTACCAAGTTTGTTCAAATGGTGATCCAGGGGTCACATTTGGCCCCACCCCGGGGGTCACAGTTTTACTTAGGCTTGTATAGGCAAAAATGAAAAAAAATCTTCTCTGGAACCACATGGCACAGAGCTCTCATGTATTACATGTAGCATCAGCTTATGGTCCTCTACTAAGTTTGTTCAAATGCTGACCCTGGGGTCAAATTTGTCCCCGCCCCAAGGGTCACAGTTTTACATAGACTTATATAGGATTTTTTTTTTAAAAATGTTCTTCTCGGAAACTACAAGAGACAGATGTTTGATATTTGACATTTATTATAAGCTTATGGTCCTTTACAAAGTTTGTTCAAATGGTGACCCTGGTGTCACATCTTGCCCCGCCCCGGGGTCATAGTTTTACATAAATGCTTGTAACGGGAAAAACTGGAAAAAATCTTCATCTCTGGAACTGCAACAGCCAAAGGTTTAATATTTTGCATTTGCTATAAGCTTATGGTCCTTTACCAAGTTTGTTCAAATGGTGACCCTCGGGTCACATTTGACCCCGCCCCAAGGGTCACATGTTTTACATAGACATGTATAGTGAAAAACTTAAAAAATCATCTTCTCTGAAACTGCAAGGGCCAGAGGTTTAATATTTTGCATTTGCTATTAGCTTATAGTCTTCTACCAAGTTTGTTCAAATGGTGACCCATTGGTCACATTTGGACCCACCCTGGGGTCACAGTTTTACTAAGGCTTGTATAGGCAAAAACTGAAAAAAATCTTCTTCTCTGGAACCACATGGCACAGAGCTCTCATGTATTATTTTGCATCTGATCTTAGCCAAACTTTAGCAGATTTTATGGCTTTCTATTTTTTTTTATTTTTTTTTTTTTATTTTTTTATTTTTTTTAATTCATTGATTTTTTTTTATTTTTATTTTTTAATTTTTTTATTTTTATTTTATTTTTATTTTTTTTTATTTTTTATTTTATTTTATTTGATTTCTATGTTGGACCAGTCGGACCAGTAACAGAGGAGTTATGGCTCTTGATTTAGTTAAAAATGCTATATTTTGCCTCATTAATACGGTAGGGCCTTTATTTTTCATCTGATCTTTACCAAGCTTTACCAGATTCTTAAGTTATGGCCCTTGATTTAGTCAAAAAGCAGTTTTTTGCCCGAAACTTCCAATAAAACATAAATGGCAGTCACTCGCTTCATTGATGTTATAAGAGCAATGTTAGCCAGTAGAGCGTCCACAGGCCCTCTTTGGCTTCTTGTTTGTTTCGTATTTGTTAGTTTCGTGTTTGTGTATTCCTGATGAAGGCGTTAGCCGAAAGCGCTTGAGTTTTTGTAAACTGTAGCACTGTATAAATGTTTTTTTCCCCATCTATTAATTTATTCCAACATTTTCGTATCCCCTCGAAGATCCAGTGCTTTTTGAAATGTATTTTGTAGATGTATGTATTTTCTCACCCTTATATATATATATATATATATATTATATATATATATATATATATATATATATATATATATTAAATAAATAGTAACTCTTCTTCAAATTTTCGAACACTTAGTCTTTTGAAGAAGAGTTACTATTTATTTAATATTGAATTAACTTTCCTTTTGAAAGACTATACAGATATGAATATATATATACATATAATTCTCTCCCTTTATTATATATACCTGAATTCACAGTATCCCCAGATCCGGCACCTTTCATTGTCACTGTCTCAATATAGCTGTGTGTGGTTGAACGCTTAAATGTGGCCCACTCATATGAGCTATAATTGTATGTATGTATGCGTCTATATGTTAATTGTGCCTTCAGACGAGTGTGTTATGATGTAGAGATACAGTTTATCAACGTGTGTTGCAACTACCTTTTTTAAGGAGTGAATATATACGCTTGATTTCTGTGTATCTCGTCAAAGCTAGGCGCCCTGCCGTAGTTCGTCCGAAGGTTGTCTGTCCTTGGTAGTTCACAAATATTTCTCCCCATATATAATTCTGCCTTGTGAACATGAATCTCTTACGAGATCCCAATTTCGAAAGTTGCCGTAGTGAGTTCAAATTCTCTCCCTTTATTATATATACCTGAATTCACAGTATCCCCAGATCCGGCACCTTTCATTGTCACTGTCTCAATATAGCTGTGTGTGGTTGAACGCTTAAATGTGGCCCACTCATATGAGCTATAATTGTATGTATGTATGCGTCTATATGTTAATTGTGCCTTCAGACGAGTGTGTTATGATGTAGAGATACAGTTTATCAACGTGTGTTGCAACTACCTTTTTTAAGGAGTGAATATATACGCTTGATTTCTGTGTATCTCGTCAAAGCTAGGCGCCCTGCCGTAGTTCGTCCGAAGGTTGTCTGTCCTTGGTAGTTCACAAATATTTCTCCCCATATATAATTCTGCCTTGTGAACATGAATCTCTTACGAGATCCCAATTTCGAAAGTTGCCGTAGTGAGTTCAAATTCTCTCCCTTTATTATATATACCTGAATTCACAGTATCCCCAGATCCGGCACCTTTCATTGTCACTGTCTCAATATAGCTGTGTGTGGTTGAACGCTTAAATGTGGCCCACTCATATGAGCTATAATTGTATGTATGTATGCGTCTATATGTTAATTGTGCCTTCAGACGAGTGTGTTATGATGTAGAGATACAGTTTATCAACGTTGTTGC
>JAWPHD010014625.1:0-60144 GCA_037043455.1 Cyrtodaria siliqua
GTTACCATGGTGGCATCTACATGTTTATGTTATCATGTGTTTGGTGTTACCATGGTGGCATCTATGTGTTATCATGTGTTTGGTGTTACCATGGTGGCATCTACATGTTTATGTTATCATGTGTTTGGTGTTACCATGGTGGCATCTACATGTTTATGTTATCATGTGTTTGGTGTTACCATGGTGGCATCTACATGTTTGTGTTATCATGTGTTTGGTGTTACCATGGTGGCATCTACATGTTTATGTTATCATGTGTTTGATGTTACCATGGTGGCATCTACATGTTTGTGTTATCATGTGTTTGGTGTTACCATGGTGGCATCTACATGTTTGTGTTATCATGTGTTTGATGTTACCATGGTGGCATCTACATGTTCATGTTATCTCGTGTTTGGTGTTACCATGGTGGCATCTACCTGTTTATGTTATCATGTGTTTGGTGTTACCATGGTGGCATCTACCTGTTTATGTTATCATGTGTTTGGTGTTACCATGGTGGCATCTACATGTTCATGTTATCGTGTGTTTGGTGTTACCATGGTGGTTTTACATGTTCATGTTATCATGTGTTTGGTGTTACCATGGTGGCATCTATGTGTTCATGTTATTATGTGTTTGGTGTTGCCATGGTGGCATCTACATGTTTGTGTTATCATGTGTTTGGTGTTGCCTTGGTGGCATCTACATGTTTGTGGTATCATGTTTTGGTGTTGCCATGGTGGCATCTACATGTTTATGTTATCATGCATTTGGTGTTACCACGGTGGCATCTACATGTTTATGATATTATGTCAATTCCAAGTTTGTTTTGAAGAATTACCACTTCATTATGATTCCTTAATTGTTGTGATCAGTGGGTTTGACAGGAACCAAGCTAGGATGTGGCGAGGGAGGGTGTGGTGCCTGTACAGTCATGGTGTCCAGGTATAACCATAGCAGCAAAAATATTATGTATCCTTTGCCAGTAGCAGATGTTTAAAGAGTTACTAGTAGAATGAATGTTAAAAGAGTCTTGTGGCAAACTAGTGTTATCAGGCATTAACATTTGCACCTCAATTATTAAAGGAGCGCTGTGGTCTAGTGGTAGAGTGTTGGACCCATGATCGAAAAGTCGTGGGTTCGATCCCCGCCATGACCATATGTGTTGTCTCCCTGAGCAAGACACTTTATCTGCATTTGCTTAGTACTGGTTCTACCCAGGAAGACATGGAGAGTGATTCAAATAAGTTCATAGAGCTTTCGTTACAATCAATGTGAAATAAATAAGTTTAAACTAAAGGCATATTAACAGTAACTTTAAGCTAATAAAATGCCAAATAATTTATGCAGTATATACTTATATTGACAAGAAAACTGACAGTGACATGTCTGAGGGAAAACTTCGTCTTTCATCCCATCTCTGTCTGAGGTAATTGTCTTAATGTGACACTATGTAAAACACCATGTTATATTGAACAGACATGTTTCTCTGTCCCTCTACTTTCCAACCCCTTTTGGGGACCTAGGAAGCCTCGATCGACACTGATCTGGCATATTTTCACAGTATCTTTCCTGAGTAAGGTACTGTGGGAGTGCATTTGAAAAATCCGCGGCATAGTGCCACCATGAAACGAACCCTAAAATTTGGACAAGAATCAAGTATGCTTGAAATTTGGGACAAGAATCATGTATGCTTGAAATTTGGGACAAGAATCATGTATGCTTGAAATTTGGGACAAGAATCATGTATGCTTGAAATTTGGGACAAGAATCATGTATGCTTGAAATTTGGGACAAGAATCATGTATGCTTGAAATTTGGGACAAGAATCATGTATGCTTGAAATTTGGGACAAGAATCATGTATGCTTGAAATTTGGGACAAGAATCATGTATGCTTGAAATTTGGGACAAGAATCATGTATGCTTGAAATTTGGGACAAGAATCATGTATGCTTGAAATTTGGGACAAGAATCATGTATGCTATTATCAATAATTTAACTCATGACATAGTTCAATGCAACACTGGTGATCCATCTTCTTTACTTATATGTTGTTTTGCAACAGTGTTGCACTTAAACCTCAATTAATTAAAACAAAATTATATTTATTTAATTAGTGGGGAAACTTTTAAATGATGTATAATTTTATCAATATTTTAAATCAGGAAAATTTTATTTAAAAAAACATCGCAATATGGCTGTGAGATGTACTCTATGTGTAACTACTTGGCATTTCTTATTATAAAGAGCCTCATTTTTATAATAATACAAAACTGTATATAGAGTTTAGCTGTTAAAATAAAACTTGAGTATATTTGTGTTAAAAAAAAAAAAATGATGGATGTCATGATGCGATTAATTTTTGGTATGTTTCTGATATAGATAACTTATGAGATAACAACTACTTTCGATATAGTGAGTGTGTTAACATATGTGAAGAATACATGTAACTGTGAGCTTGTGTCTACTTAGGAATTGTAAACTCACTTAAATGTGACTATACATCTTGACAGTTGGCCTGGTTAATACTAGCGATAGTAGATATGACATGATTTCTTCATATTGTTATAATATAGGTGAAGCTCTTTCAGGACACATTTGGTCTGGATGATATCAGACATAACATGTAGGTCAGGATTTAAACTTTTGAGCCTTTAAAGGAATAACTCGCGAAATAACGGCAAAATTACGCTATAAAACCGTTTATCAAAATTCTTTCCAGGTGTTCAGGTTATATAATAATGTATATGTGCCAATTAAAAGTATAGATTTATTGACAGGTTCTAAAAATAACTATGATTGAATATACGTAAAATGAATTATGAGTTTATGGCAACTCTCTAAATTCATTGTTCCAGTTTTGCAGTTTGGTCTGGCTCGTTGAAGTCTTTTACATTGTGTCTATAGTTTGGATTCTCAAAATGTGCAAGTTATATTATGTACCTCCTCATTAGGTTTAGAAACAGTCTACATCTGTTGTAAAACTGTCTGTTGATGGCAGGATAGGGACTTCAGTCTTTCGTGCAATTTTTTATTTCTTGCCACATAATTCCAAATACATGTATATCACTTTATCAGTACAATCTTTGGTATTTAATACACTTATCTCAAAGTCTGTCCATCCCACAAAATCTTTTCCATAAGTCTGACAATCCCACAAGATTTTGTCCGTATGTACGTTCGTTCCACACAACTCCTCCTACAGATTCTTATATCTGATTGAAATGAAATACGATACACACTGAGCTCCGGCATGAAGTTGACATGTGCATATTGTCGGGGCTTTCCTGTCTGATGCCCCTTTTTCGACATAGTTTATTTCTTATATATACTGTATATAATGTATGTACATAAGTGTGTGCGCAGCTCCTCCAACAGTTTATATCCGATTGAAATGAAATTTGGTTTGTATCTCTTGAAAGGCAATAAAACTTGCTATACAGCACTGATTTGAGGTGGACATCTGCATGTGGTCTGGGCTTTCCTGTCTGATTATTTTTATTTGAGTTTTGCCCCTTTTCAAACTTATGTTTATTCCTTATACAGGTACTGTATTTAGTTAATGCATTCTTGTGCAGCTCCATATGACATTCCACATAATGTAATTAGTTTACTTTATCATTGATGACTTTATCCTAAAGTAGGTAGCGGGGGTATATTGGGCACCCTCAAAAGGTGAAAACTCTTGTGTGGAAACATTTTTTTTTAATGAGACTCAAACTTATTTTTAACTTTTCTTCATTTTTGGCTCAAATTTTCGAATTTCTGTCGTTAACTTTTGCCTTGTGAACACTCTAGCACCTTCATTTACTGAGGTTATTACACTTAATGGGCATGAACAGACAGATAAAACCATCTAACCAATCCCCCCCACCCTAAGAAAATAGCCTCTGGGTCATAATTTGGAAACCATTTAGATCCTCACCTATAGCGGCAAGCCATATAATTATACACTTAATAGGCTTGAACATACAGTAAATAATGATGACCTGAAATTCAAAATGGCCACCACAGCTAAATAAATTTTAAAAATACAATCTTGTTACAGCTACTTCTTAAATACCTGATTTGGAAGCTTTACCAAAATGACTGGCATGGCATGTAGTTGGTCCTAAACAAAATTCTTTTTGATTCGATGTCAAACATGGCTGCCAATGGCCATCTTTGTTTACATAGAGTTATATAAGAAAAACTTGTCACAACTCCTTTGAAACTACTTGGACTTACTATGGATTTTCATGAAACTTATAGGAATGTTGCTCTTCATGTCTATTTGGTCCTAAGTAAAATCAAGTTGGACGAAATTTCGAGATGGTCACCACAGTTAAAAACAGAATTTTAAAAAATACAATTTTGTGCTTAAAATCTGTAAGGGGTTTTGATTTGGAAGTTTTCCCAAATTGATTGGCATGACATGAAGTTGGTCCTAATCAAAATTCATTTTTATTCGATTTCAAACATGGCCGCCAGCGGACATCTTTGTTTACGTAGAGTTATATAGGAAAAACTTGTGGCGACTAATCCTCTGAAACTGTGTGATGGATTTTCATGAAACTTTACAGGAGTGTCCTCTTGATCTCTAATTGGTTAAAATAAGGTTGGCCTGAACTTCAAGATGGCCACTGGTCGGATTTCAACGAAATTTCGTTGTGCATATAGATGTCTTGTTCCGATTGAATGATTTTTTGGCAGAGTAATTGCCCTTTAAAGGTTTTGATACTCAAACTTTGTTCAGACTAGATCTCCAGAACCCCTGGCCAGATTTTAACAAAATGTTGAAGGGGTGATCAGTACCAAGCCTAGTTGCACATAATGTTGTTGTATGTCATTTTAATGATTTTTGGCGGATTTATGGCCCTTTCCCCAGTGGGGAGACATCTGCTTTTACTGAAAACAACCCCTGGTTTCATTATCCTCCTGTCTTCAGATGGGACATATTATTGTATAACATTTTCCGTCTGCCTTTCCGTCCGTATATTTTTGGCTTGCACTTACGGGTGCTAGCCTATTGTATTGCCTTCAGTTTATTACGGGAAGTATGCGGTTCTCTGCGCAACAGTTGAACAGTTGAATGTTCAACAGCACGGTCCAATACGGAAATAACTAGTTCTCTCTAAACATCTGACGTGTACATACTGTTTAAATGCTTATACAGGCACTGGTGCCAGTCTTATTTCCCTTCTGCCAAGACTTGCCGATTTTTCAATATGTTTGGTACGATCATGCCATTTTATGTAAAACTGTTATTCCATCATATTTGCTGTCATCATGCAACAAATTAGGCCAATTTTGTATAGGTTTATTGACACGATGGTGTAAATGTTATTGTTTTTTGGCAAACTATATACGTTGTTGAGAATAATTATTTACTGTTATCTGCAATTTGTATCAAATGACGAAAACATATGTTTGTTCTCCCCTCCTATCGTATCGTAAAAATGTTTAGGATTGTTACTTAATGGTTTACTGTTACTCCCAGCCCCCACTCCCCACTGTTATTTGATTTGATTTGATTTACTGTTTGCCTCGTGGTAAGAAATAATACTTAATACATCATTTACTGATTGAATTACTGATATAAATGTTTGCATATTTTTTGTATATCTTAAAAAGAATTAATTTATGGATAGGGTAACTCGACCCAGTTGAATGTTGTTTAACGGCTCATCAGCACAGTATAGGTTATTTAGAGCCGAACTCGACCCAGAGTCAGATGGGTTATTGGTTCTCGGCACTTCTGTCTATTTATACTCATGATCCTGCTTGCTAAATGAAAAACCTTCTGATACGTTCTGCAGTGTTAAATATATGATTCGACAGCATCTACTTACTGGTACCAGCCATTTGATGGGATTACGTCATATTTTTCGTAGGCACCATAATCACCCTCGAGGCGGGCATCAATTTTGCAACTTCAAAAGTAGCTCAAAAAATTGTTGCAATCAGGCATAAATTAAAATATTGTTTGTTTGCCCTTTACCTACCCAGCAAAAAATCACTGGATGGGTAGGTAGGTAAATTATTTCATTTTATTGCATGATTTTTAAAATGATACATTTTAACATGTACATATCCGAGTACATGTATCTGTTCTACAATGTGTGTTGTGTGTTTGTAATTAATATTTAATGTGTGCTTTTACATTACATAACATGTATCTGTTCTACAATGTGTGTTGTGTGTTTGTAATTAATATTTAATGTGTGCTTTTACATTACATAACATGTATTTGTTCTACAATGTATGTTGTGTGTTTGTAATTAATATTTAATGTGTGCTTTTACATTACATAACATGTATTTGTTCTACAATGTGTGTTGTGTGTTTGTAATTAATATTTAATGTGTGCTTTTAAATTACATAACATGTATTTGTTCTACAATGTGTGTTGTGTGTTTGTAATTAATATTTAATGTGTGCTTTTACACTGCATAACATGTATTTGTTCTACAATGTATGTTGTGTGTTTGTAATTAATATTTAATGTGTGCTTTTACATTACATAACATGTATCTGTTCTACAATGTATGTTGTGTGTTTGTAATTCTACCATGTATGTTGTGTGTTTGTAATTAATATTTAATGTGTGCTATTACATTACATAACATGTATTTGTTCTACAATGTGTGTTGTGTGTTTGTAATTAATATTTAATGTGTGCTATTACAATACATAACATGTATTTGTTCTACAATGTGTGTTGTGTGTTTGTAATTAATATTTAATGTGTGCTATTACATTACATAACATGTATTTGTTCTACAATGTGTGTTGTGTGTTTGTAATTAATATTTAATGTGTGCTATTACAATACATAACACTGTAAGGCTGACTGCTTTGACATGTACCAACTTTGTTCTTTTTTTTAAACGCAATAAAATATTTTGGGTCAGGGCTAAAAATTCGGGTCGGAAGGTCAAGGGCAAACAAACAATATTTGAAGTTATGCCTCAGTTAAAATAAAGTAATTGTCATTGTCTGTATTTTTCTTTATGTATATATAAATTTTCTTTAGAAATGCCCCAAAGTTAAACATGTACTATTCCCTGAGTCAGACTAGAAAGGTAACTATCAAACTCAATGGATTGAGATAACTCTTGCTGTTTTGATTGAAAGAATATCATTTGATTACCTCCCTTCACATAGTAACAATTTCGCCATCTTCTTTTGGATATCTAAAGAAAGTAGCTTCAAATAGAATGTGAGATATCTACAGATAAGATATCTACCGGTAGATGAATTATAGAGATAACCATAATTACTTGAATTTATGATTTATTTTGAAGAGCAGTCTTGAAGTTATATCAATTATTAAAATTACAACACCTCCATTTATCAATTCAGTTTGAATTTGATTTTAAAAATGCTTGCATAAAGTTTAAAAAAATCATACATTGTGTGGTTTCCAGTTGTCTTCGTTATTTTAACATACATGTAGGTTAAAATCTGGTATTGGTGTCGGATAATCAAAAGTTATTGTCAGTTTGTATTACCGGTCATGATACAAAAAATAATAATTGCTTTGCACTATTCTCATAAATTATATTAATGATTTGCAAATATGCAAGTTATGTAGAAACACTAACGAAACACCGCAATATTTAATTAAGACACACGGCAATCTTGAAATGTTTATCAAACATTGAAATTAGCGTCTCAATTTATTTATCCAGCATCATTTTGACTTCAAACCTGCCGGCATATAATTAAATAAAATTTTGAGTTTCCATTTTTTTGCCTTATTCTACTATAACTTATATATTTATCATGCAACAAATGTTTCCATCATACAAATACATCTACTTCCTACTATTAATATTTTTTGCCCAACTGCATGCTGTATTATGCTAGTTTGGTACACTTAATTGCTATCGACCATTGAACTACACATATAAATTTCTGTTTTATACTTACCTATTTAGGAGTGCAATGCATTTTAAAAACAAACTATTTTGCATTTATTATCAATATAAATATATACAGTTGCTGCCACGCGGATTACGACTAATCCCACTCATCGCGGCGATTTTATCTCACCGCGGACACACTGATTTTGTCCACGCCGTTTATAATAAAATGGCGCGATGACGTAATCGTTCCAAGATGGCCGCCTCCATTTCTGTTCTTTGCAAATTTTCAATTGGTCAAATCTTCTTTATTTTTCATGGCAATTTGATATTTCTTTCAGCTTTTTTCGAGTTTTTCAGAGCCCTTTTAAGTAAATTGTGTTTAAAAATAGTGCATCAACCCCTTTAAATGCATTAAAAGTTTGAAATACGTATTGCTTCCAAAATTGTTCATTGTATTTATCATTTTTATTACATTTTTCATTGATCCGTGCTGTAATTTCCCCCGCGAATCTATCGCGGAGAATCGCGGTGATTTCTTTCTTTCGAGACTGGATTTTGCAATCGCGGCGATTTTTACAGTCGCGGGGAATCCCCCCGATATTTCGGGTGACAATCCGCGGTACGATTGCGGGGATTTGTGACTTCGATTGAAAAACGGCCGCGGGGATGCTGCGAAAAAGTCGTAATCCGCGTGGCAGCAACTGTATATAACTGACTACAACATACAGCTACTTCCTACTATTAATATTTTTCACCCAACTGTTGTATTATGCTAGTTATTGTTCGATGACTTAAAGAGTCATGAATCCACCATTGAACTACACATATACATTTTTTATACTTATCAATTTAGGAATGCAATGCATTTGAAAAACAAAGTATTTTGCATTTATTATCAATATAAATATATATAACGGCCGGAATTTTTTTTTTTTGCTGAAGTTACTTCCCTTGATAAAAAATCCTGCATTTATATTTTGACCGCAGCAGATGTATGCTGTTGTTTCCATTGTTTTTCAGGTAAATTATGTTATTTAAAACAGTTTGCATCATAACATTTTTACATGTTTAGTAACTTAGAATTTCAGTTGTATTTTGGCTCGTATCGAAAAGTGATAAATACTCGCCAGAGGCTCACATTTATCACTTTTCCTACACTTGACAAAATACAGCTGAAATTCTATATTACTAACCATGTAATTCTTATATAATATTTGTGCAATATAATTATCAGTTTATAATAAGCAAAAACAATTTGTGCAAGTTGTGTAGAAAAGCTAAAGGGACACCATGAGTTTTTCAAAAATCAATATTTCCGTGTGTCCCTTTAAAAAATCCTAGATTGAAATGACTAATTGTATCTCTTCTAAGATAATCATCTTTAACTCGATTTATAGATATCTGACTTGTATCCCAGTTTAAGATATTCATAAATTGTTTTAAAAGATCATTAAAGAACTACCCTGCCAAATAAGGGCACAATTACACTATGAAACAGTTCATCAAAAACTCTATCCAGCTGTTCAGGTTATATAATATTTAATTAAGAGTAAATATCTATTCACGGGTTCTCAAAATAATATGCAATGTATAATGAGTTGGTAACTCTTAATTCGGCGCTCCAGTTTTGAGGGTTTGGTCTGGCTGGTTAACAGGGTAGCGAAACCACATGACTTTTTTATCGGTTTCACGGCAAAAAAGTGTAAACAAATCGCTCAATTCAGGTTGGGTTTTTCTTCATAACTTTCTTAATATTTAACGTATCTTGTTCAAATAAAGCGCACATACCCTTACAATGTGAGCTCTTTTCTCTGCCGCAAGAGGCAGTTTGGTTCATTCAGTACTTTCTGAGATTACATTTTGTACACGGTCAAAGATTTCTTTTGTTTTCCAAGACTTTGGGAGGGCTAATCTCAGAAAGTACAAGATAAAGCGGTGGAGGAACGAGCTCACTTTGGACGGTATGTGCACTTTTGTTGAATAAAATTCTATACATATTAAGAAAGTTATGACGCGAACACCTACCTGAATCGAGCGTTTTCTTTACAATGTTTTGTTGTGAAACCAATCAAAAAGTCACGTGGTTTCTCCACCCGGTTAATAAAGCCGTTTATATTGTGTCTATAGAGTTCTGATTCTCAAAATATGTAAGTAATATATATACCTGTTTGTCAGTAGGTTTAGAAACACTATCTGTTATAAAATGTGCCTGTTGATGGCAGGATAGGGATTTTGCATATAGCAAAAAACATGACAAAAACAATACGGGTCCTAAGCAGTGCTAATAATAATAATAAAAATAATGACATTAGAAGAGACTACACATTTTATTGCTTCTGGTATGTTTATAATTATGAGGGTACCAACCCCGCCCCCTCTGACATCTGGAGTACTGGCTTTTTTTGGGCATGGCATCTGGAATACTCCCTAACAGAGGGTTGGCATCTGGAATACTATTTGAACCATGTGAGGCCGAGCCCGAGGGTCCGCAGGACCCGAGCTCTCTAGGAAGGTCCGGGGGCATGCCCCCCCGGAAATTTTTGAAACCTATGTGCTCTGAAATGGCATTTCCAGCAATCTGAGACATAAATTAGCTTAAATTTGATTTTTTGGATGGAAAAAAATATTTTTTGAGAAAATACGGCGTACGCGTATGAAAAACTGCGATGTCGGCGTACGGCGTACCACAACCCGGCGTACGGAATACTGGCTAATATGGGTCGGAATCCGGTGTACGAAAAGGGGGTCGGTACCCTCAATTATATAACCTATTAAATGTCAGTTTCCTAGACTAGTTTTATCATGCACCAAGTATTTTTCATGACAGAGCTGTACGTAGTCTCTCCTGAAATATAGACTCTGTGTCCATTCCTAATAGTGTAAGTTCTACCCTATCTGGTAAAAGCAAGCTGTGCAAGGGTCTATCTATATCTAGTATTAAATTAAAGTGTTCACGAAGTTGTTGTAAAATAATATCTTGAACATTTGCTGACTGATTTCCAACGATATTGTTAAAAAAAGGCCACGTTAATATATCGTTTGACATATTTTGAAAGATACTTTTGTATAAAAGTAAAAGTTTCTCGACGGTATTCCTCCATTTGCCATATCTTAACATAGTTCCTGGAATTGTGAGCATTGTATGCAGACCCACATTTAATTTAGGCCATTTTTGTTGCAGTATATGCTGAACATTTCTGTCCCTTATAAGGCCATTCAGCAGATTTGATAGCTGCCCCCTCTTTTGGATGTCCAGTTGTCCAGCTAACAGATTCCTACTGGGTATCATGTAGTTTGGTAAAAAGTTGTTTATCAGACAAAGATTAAGAAACTGCAGTGAGTGAATGAGTCGATCAATCAGTAACTCCTCTGTGAAGAGTTCCTGTGGAAATAACTCCGCCATCCAAAGCACAATGTTCTTCATGACGTATGAACTGATGTCTTTAAACATGTTGTCTGCGAAAGGCTGAATGATTTTTTTTGCAACCGCTTTTAACAGGATGTACAGTTTAGTTTGAGTGTCATTCATGCTATGCATGAGGCACAATTCTGCTTTAGTGAAGCATATCCTCCACTCATACTTCTTATTGACACTACCCTTAAAGCCTACGGGGACCACATGCGCTTGCAAGTGAGTTATTTTCTGAATTGTCTCAAGTGTTGGCCAGTTGTTATAACGCGAGCGTGTTGTCCAGGAATTAAGTAGATTTGGACAAACACAAATAAAACTAGTAACTCTGTCCACATCTCCAAAGCCGATACATTTCAATATTACTGATGGTCCACTTCTAGCTCCTAGAGAAATATTTACAACTCTCTGTTCTGATTCAAACAAATGTGTTGCTATTTGAAAAGCATCTCTTGCATGTTTTTCACAAAAATCATTTGATAAATACACAGCTCCATTCTCAGACAAAAGGGAGTTTGGATAAATAAATGCGCTTAATGGACCGGTATGTTTCAGATAAGTATATCCAGGAGGTGTTGAATGTCTTTCTGTTTGAAACGTCAACCAATTAGGATAATCCCTACCGAGCTGATTAGTGTCATCGCCACAAAAAAACATAAAACATGTAATTATGATATCTGTGTCACTTTCAAATGGAGCCGTGAGTCCTTCACCCTTACTTCCAGCAATAATTGTATCATATGTATTTGGACTCAATTTTGACAAAATTTCTGCTTCCTCTCGATACATTTCTCCTCTATGTTTGACCATGGCACGACTATAACCCAGATGATCTAGTGTCCTTGACAAGGTGCTGGAGAATGTGCGTTCGGTCCTGGAGAACGTGCGATCGTAATCCATGTTGTAGTTTTGTTTACTTCTGTTTGTCTTCAATAAGTCTCATATAATTCTATACTGATTGGCATAACATTATTATTGCAAAACAAAGTCAGATTAAGGAAAACTGGAATCCATGATTATTGTTCTCTTTAACAGCTAAGTTTGCTTCATTATTTTGTTGTTAAATGTCTGTTTGTTTCTACATCATAGTACAGCTCATACTTCAACTACTGGAATATTGCCACCTGAAATGAAAACGAGTTAATCATAACACACACTATTTAACCGGACATTCTAACCAGCATGTTTCGGTTGACTTTGACTTAATAATAACACAAAACAAGATCATTTTACCGACATATTTTCTATTGACTTTACACAAAGTACTTGCCTAATATGTTGCAAGATAATTTCCTATTGGATTTGACTTAAAGGGAATGTAGCGACACAGCCAAACAAGCTCTGTTATTGAGTAAGTTCTGAAAAAAGGTGAAAGAATTATCAAAATAGGATGATAAACAAAACAAGAGGTCAATGACCTTGAAGCTCTACTGATTGATTTTGATTTCAGGAAGTAGTCGCTACAAACTTGTTTTTTGAAAATTTATTTTTAGTTGGGCAGCCATCTTGAATTTCCGGCCGACCTGAAATTTTGCTAGGATCAATTAGACATCAAGAGCAACATTCCTGTGAAGTTCATGAAAATCCGTCAAGTAGTTTCAGAGGAGTAGTCGCTACAAGTTTTCATTATATAATTCTATGTAAACAAAGATGGCCGCTGACAGCCATGTTTAACTTCGAATCAAAATGATTTTTGACAAGGACCAACATCATGGAATGCTGATCATTTTAGAAAAAGTCCCATATCAATATCACTTATAGTTTTCAAGAAGTAGTCGCTACAAACTTGCATTTTGAAAATCTATTTTTAGCCATGGCGGCCATCTTGAATTTCCGGCCGACCTGAAATTTTGCTAGGATCAATAAGACATCAAGAGCAACATTTCTGTGAAGTTTCATGAAAATCCGTCAAGTAGTTTCAGAGGAGTAGTCGCTACAAGTTTTCATTATATAACTCTATGTAAACAAAGATGGCCACTGGCAGCCATGTTTAATGTCGAATCAAAATAATGTTCGACTCCGATAACCATCATGTCATGCTAATCATTTTAGAAAAAGTCCCATATCAATATCACTTATAGTTTTCAAGAAGTAGTCGCTACAAACTTGTATTTTGAAAATCTATTTTTAGCCATGGCGGCCATCTTGAATTTCCGGCCGACCTGAAATTTTGCTAGGATCAATAAGTTATCAAGAGCAACATTTCTGTGAAGTTTCATGAAAATCCGTCAAGTAGTTTCAGAGGAGTAGTCCCTACAAGTTTTCATTATATAACTCCATGTAAACAAAGATGGCCACTGGCAGCCATCTTTAATGTCGAATCAAAATAATGTTCGACTCGGATAACCATCATGTCATGCTGATCATTTTAGAAAAAGTCCCATATCAATATCACTTATAGTTTTCAAGAAGTAGTCACTACAAACTTATTTTTTAAAAATCTATTTTTAACTGTGGCAGCAATCTTGAATTTCTGGCCGATCTGAAATTTTGCTAGGATCAATTAGACATTAAGAGCAACATTCCTGTAAAGTTTCATGAAAATCCGCCAAGTAGTTTCAGAGGAGTAGTCGCTACAAGTTTTTACTATATAACTCTATGTAAACAAAGATGGCCGCTGGCAGCCACGTTTAACGTCGAATCAAAACGACTTTTGATAAGGACCAACATCATGTCATGCTGATCATTTTAGAAAAAGTCCCATATCAATATCACTTATAGTTTTCAAGAAGAAGTCGCTACAAACTTGTATTTTGAAAATTTATTTTTAGCCGTGGCGGCCATCTTGAATTTCCGGCCGACCTGAAATTTTGCTAGGATCAATTAGACATCAAGAGCAACATTCGTGTGAAGTTTCATGAAAATCCGTCAAGTAGTTTCAGAGGAGTAGTCGCTACAAGTTTTCATTATATAACTCTATGTAAACAAAGATGGCCGCTGGCAGCCATGTTTAACGTCAAATCAAAACGATTTTCGACAAGGACCAACATCATGTCATGCTGATCATTTTAGAAAAAGTCCCATATCAATATCACTTATAGTTTTCAAGAAGTATTCGCTACAAACTTGTATTTAAAAAATCTATTTTTAGCTTTGGCGGCCATCTTGGATTTCACATCAACATGAATTTTGACATTAAACATGGCTGCCAGCGGCCATCTTTGTTTACATAGAGTTATATAATGAAAACTTGTAGCGACTACTCCTCTGAAACTACTTGACGGATTTTCATGAAACTTCACACGAATGTTGCTCTTGATGTCTAATTGATCCTAGCAAAATTTCAGATCTGCCAGAAATTCAAGATGGCCGTCACAGCTAAAAATAGATTTTTAAAAAATAAGTTTGTAGCGACTACTTCTTGAAAACTATAAGTGATATTGATATGGGACTTTTTCTAAAATGATCAGCATGACATGATGTTGATCCTTGTGAAAAATTATTTTGATTCGACGTTAAACATGGCTGCCAGTGGCCATCTTTGGTTACATAGAGTTATATAGTAAAAACTTGTAGCGACTACTCCTCTGGAACTACTTGACGGATGTTCATGAAATTCCCAGGAATGTTGCTCTTGATGTCTAGTTGATCTAGAAAAATTTCAGGTCGGCCAGAAATTCAAGATGGCCACCACAGCTAAAAATAGATTTAAAATAAATAAGTTTGTAGCGACTACTTCTTAGAAACTATAAGAGATATTGATATGGGACTTTTTCTAAAATGATCAGTATGACATAATGTTGGTCCTTGTCGAAAATCGTTTTGATTTGACGTTAAACATGGCTACCAGCGGCCATCTTTGTTTACATAGAGTTATATAATGAAAACTTGTAGCAACTACTCCTCTGAAACTGCCTGACGGATTTTTATGAAACTTCACAGGAATGTTGCTCTTAATGTCTAATTGATCCTAGCAAAATTTCAGGTTGGCCGGAAATTCAAGATGGCCACCACGGTTAAAAATAGATTTTCAAAAAACAAGTCTGTAGCGACTACTTCCTGAAATCAAAATCAATCAGTAGAGCTTCAAGGTCATTGACCTCTTGTTTCTCAAATATTTTCTAAATGATTGTTCCCAATCGTCATGTACACATAACAACTGATGACATTATGTCCCTGTACATCACCCTTCATTGATTGCCTTAATTATTATAGAATTATGGCCCTTTGTTTGACTTAGAATTGTCCATTCTAATATTGTATAATGACATGATAACATATTTTTTCTCAAACATTTTGGAATTGATTGTTTCCAAACATTATGTGTACACATAACAACTGATGACCTTATGTCCCTGTACATTACCCATCATTGATTGCCTAATTTATTACAGAATTACGACCCTTTGTTTGACTTAGAATAATTATTGTCCACTCTAATATTATATAATGACATCTTAACATATTTTTTCTCAATCGTTTTCGAATTGATTGTTCCTAAACTTAATACACACATAATAACTGATGACCTTATATTCCTGTACATCACCCATCATTGATTACCAAATTTATTACAGAATTATGGCCCTTTGTTTGACTTAGAATTTTCCACTCTAATATTGTAGAATGACCTGTTAACACATTTTTTCTCAAACATTTTCTTAATGATTGTTCCTAAACATCATGTACTCATAACAACTGGAAAACAAACATCATGTACACATAATAACTGATGACATTACGTCCCTGTACATCACCCATCATTGATTGCCTACTTTATTACAGAATTATGGCCCTTTGTTTGACTTAGAATTTTCCACTCTAATATTGTATAATGACCTGTTAACACATTTTTTTCCAAACATTTTCGAATTGATTGTTCCCAAACTTCATGTACACATAACAACAGATGACCTTATGTCCCTCTACATCACATATTGTTGGTGCCTAATTTATTACAGAATTATGGCCCTTTATTTGACTTAGAATTTTTCACTGTATAATGAACTTTATGTGGCTTTCACTTAAAAAGTGGTCACGGATTGTTATAACACTTGCCATACAGTTCACAGGTGATGATATGATGTGTCTCTGCATTAATGGTTTTTTGAGTCTGCATTTTTTTTTTACAGAATGATGGACCTTTGTTTTATTTGGAATTTTTTTCACATTAGAAAATTAACAGATGTTTTTTTCACATTAGAAAATTAACAGATATTTTAGACATTTATTCTTCTAGATTTTGCCCATCCTCATTGACAATAGCAAAAAAACGGGGCTATTCATCACCTTCAGTGATAGTTCTAGTTATAACTACCTAGTTAAATACATATCACGTGGATTATAACAGCTTTATTATTAATTTTGGCGCCCCGCATGGTTCCCGGGCAGGAATAGGGCCTCTGCAAATCCAGTTAGAGGGGTAGGCAGAAGGGTAGAACCCCCACAAAATGTTCATTTTATCGTTTTTGTTCATGCTCATTAAAGGTCTTCATCATGACCCCTACATTGTTTCAGGTGTCATCTCACTCAAATCACTAGAGCAGTGGCAGAAAAACAATAAACCTGGCTCCAGTGTAAATGGAGTGTCTACAACATAATTTGCAGCAACAGTTACTCTGCAGTTCTGCAGGTGAAAAGGTTCTAGGCCCATTCTCATTATTTTATCTCGCTGTAAATGGAGGATGAGCCTGACATGTTCATTCCTGTTAGTCACCATATACCCTTTTATGTGTTGGTGCGCCTTAAAACCAATTAAATTAAATTATAAATATTGGCAGATACATACGTTAAACATACACATTTTTTAGTATGCACACTATTTGTAAATTATAAAAAAATGCACAATATTGGTATTTGTTCTAATAGGGAACAAATACTTATTATTTCAGTGGGTGGAAATCTTAGCATTGTAATTTGAGGTTATTATGAATATGTAATTCTAACGCATCAGGCCCTCTTTGCAATGACAGACAATTTTGGCAGTAACGGTCTGTTTTTGTGTTCTAAAAATCAGGTTATTTAATTGTTATCTACAAACCAATTGTTGATAATACAAATCAAATATTATTGTTGAATGTTTGTTACATGTCGTTATACCCTGCTTCTGTTCGCAACGGCCCGTATTTTGCTATGATGTTGACAGTTAGAAATTGGCGGTATTACGCAAACACAGCATACTGTAGTTAAAATATTCTAAGAACTTTGTTATTTTCTATGCAAGAAGCTTTTAATTTTAAGACTAGTCTTTGCCAACATCTGTTCCCAGGGTTTACACTGTACAGTGGTCAGTTACAATTTAAACTTAGTTTGGACTATGAACATTCTATTTACCTGAAATGTTCCGGTTTGATTAACTACACATTTTATTTTACACTATATATTGTTAAAGCCATGGCCAGCTTATTCCAATAAATATAAACTAGTAACATTTTGTTTTGTTTGTAACCCATCTTAAATAATATCCCCCGTTTTTGTTTGTAATCCATCTGAAATAATATCCCCCGTTGATGAAAAAACACAAAATAATTTAACGTTCACCAGCTGCATCATATATCGCCATTCTCTGTAGCGAAATTATACTCCTTTACATATAAATAATGTGTGTATATATGCGTTGGTCCTCATAGTTTGTGCTTGAATCTGGCATTCACCGAGACGTAGACCAAAAATTGAATAATCAGTTATTTTGCGTTGTATTTTGGGACTCTTTTACATTTAAAATTACTCGATCATGCATTATAAATATACATGCTGAATAGGGCCACTGCAGATTCCTTTGGAGGGGCAGGCAGAGGGGTAGAATCCCCCCAAATTCATGTTCATTTTATCATTAGCTTGACTGATCAGAGATCAGCAGAGCTTATGCCGTGGTGCGGCGTGTGTCGTCTGTCCGTCCGTCCGTCCGAATTTACAGGAGCTCCTTGTGTGTCTTCTTTTATGTATAAAGTATACTTGTGTGACTTTTTTTTCTTGTGTGACTGACACACAAGCAAGTATGTCTCTATGTGCAGGAAACAGTCTATTTCTTCATTTAAAGCAATAAAAAATTGCAGTCACACGAGGGGAGGGGAGCTTGTGTGACTAAAATGTGTCCAAATGGTAAAAACGACACACAAAATGTCAAAAACAGTCACACAAAGTATGAACGTACACACAAAAAACAGACACACAAGTTTTAGTCACACAAGGCCTGATTTTGTGTACGTCCGTCTGTCCGTCCGTCTGTCTGTCTGTCCGTAAACTTTTATTTGTAGCGACTACTCCTCTGAAACTACTGGATGGATATTCATGAAACTTTACAGAAATGTTGCCCATAAAGTCTAGTTGATCCTAGCAAAAATTCATGTTGATGTGAAATCCAAGATGGCCGCCAAAGCTAAAAATAGAGTTTTAAAATACAAGTTTGTAGCGACAACTTCTTGAAAACTATAAGTGATATTGATATGGGATTTTTTCTAAAATGATCAGCATGACATGATGTTGGTCCTTGTCAAAAATCGTTTTGATTCGACGTTAAACATGGCTGTCAGCGGCCATCTTTGTTTACATAGAGTTATATGATAAAAACTTGTAGCGACTACTCCTCTGAAACTACTTGACGGATTTTCATGAAACTTTACAGGAATGTTGCTCTTGATGTCTTTATGATCCTAGCAAAATTTCAGATCTGCCAGAAATTCAAGATGGCCGCCACAGCTAAAAATAGATTTTTAAAAAAAAAGTTTGTAGCGACTACTTCTTGAAAACTATAAGAGATATTGATATGGGACTTTTTCTAAAATGATCAGCATGACATGGTGTTGGTCCTTGTCGAAAATTGTTTTGATTCGACGTTAAACATGGCTGCCAGCGGCCATCTTTGTTTACATAGAGTTATATAATGAAAACTTGTAGCGACTACTCCTTTGACCGATTTTCATGAAACTTCACAGGAATGTTGCTCTGGATGTCTAATTGATCCTAGCAAAATTTCAGGTCGGCCGGAAATTCGAGATGGTCGTCACGGCTAAAAATAGATTTTTAAAAAATAAGTTTGTAGTTACTACTTCTTGAAAACTGTAAGAAAATATTGATATGGGACTTTTTCTAAAATGATCAGCATGACATGATGGTTATCCGAGTCGAACATTATTTTGATTCGACGTTAAACATGGCTGCAAGTGGCCAGCTTTATTTACATAGTTATATAATGAAAACTATGAAAACTTGTAGCGACTATTCCTCTGAAACTACTTGACGGATTTTCATGAAACTTCACACGAATGTTGCTCTTGATGTCTTATTGATCCTAGCAAAATTTCCGGTCGGCCGGAAATTCGAGATGGCCGCCACGGCTAAAAATAGATTTTCAAAAAACAAGTTTGTAGCGACTACTTTCTGAAATCATAATCCATCAGTAGAGCTTCAAGGTCATTGACCTCTTGTTTTTTGTTCATGTTCATTAAAGGTCTTCATCATGATCCCTGCATTGTTTCAGGTGCCATCTTGCTCACATCAAAAGAGCAGTGGCAGAAAAACAATAAACGTGGCTCCAGCGTAAATGGAGTTTCTACGATAGAATTTGCAGCCACTCTGCAGTTCAGGGTGAGAAGGTTCTAGGCCCATTTTCCATATTTTATCTCGATGTACATGGAGGATGAGCCCGTCATGTTCATGCCTGTTAAGCACCATATAACCTTTCATGTGTTGGTGCGCCTTAAAACCCAATTCAATTCAGTTGTTGTTGATAGAAAGATGGTTTTCAGCTCTGCAGATCTTGTTTGATTTCCGTATCGTATGCAACATTTCACCATGTATGATCAGGTCTTTTAAGTGATGAAATGAATGAATAAATGGTGTTTAACGGCACATGGACACATAAATAGGTCATATTGTGAGCAAAAAACGTTGAAAGATGAAGAAATTAAGTAGTAATTAAAAATAAATGTAAATATATAAAGATAAAAATATTAAAAAATAAGGGATGATATGGTTGTAATATAAACTATATATGTAAATCAACAAATGCCCAATGGGTATATAAACAAGTAAATATTTTAAGTGTTGTAGACTGAAGGTTATAAATTTATGAAATTATTCATGAACAACATGTAAAACGGCCACCTTCAAAATGCATCAAGTTTTTAAATTCAAATTCTTCAGGAACAGCTATGTTCATGAAAACAAAAGCTCACAAAAGTTTAGATTGAATCCCACTTACCAAGGGTATCTCATCGCATAAAAAAACAGGATAGTTGTTACTTTTCCACCAACATTTACAAAAGCTCAGAAGAGGTTAAATTGATTCCCACCTAGTGTATATTAGCACACTTCAAATTGTGAAAGTTACCACTGAAGGGAATTTTACAAATGTAAAGGTGGGATCCCGACCAATTTTCCCGATGGGATAAAAAAATTCCCGGTGGGATTCCTGGTGAATATTCCAATCAACTTTCCTGGTGGGATCCCAAGTGGGATTCCCAGCAGGATCCCGACCTATCTTCCCGGTGGGATCAAAATTTCCCAGTGGGATTCCTGTTGAATATCCCAACCAGTTTTCCCGATGGGATCCCATGTCCATCCCAGTCAAATGTTCAGTAGGCTCACGTTGCAAGATAATTTTAACAACATATTTTTTGTTGACTTTGGCTTAATAATAACACAAACTATTTACCCAAACATGTTGCAACAACATTTTAACCAACGTATTTTAGGTTGACTTTGATTGAATGATAACACAAACTATTTTCCCAATAACACAAACTATTTTCCCAAATGTGTTGCAACAACATTTTAACCAACGTATTTTAGGTTGACTTTGATTGAATAATAACACAAACTATTTTCCCAATAACACAAATTATTTTCCCAAATGTGTTGCAACAACATTTTAACCAACGTATTTTAGGTTGACTTTGATTGAATAATAGCACAAACTATTTTCCCAATAACACAAACTATTTTCCCAAATGTGTTGCAACAACATTTTAACCAACGTATTTTAGGTTGACTTTGATTGAATAATAACACAAACTATTTTCCCAAATGTGTTGCAACAACATTTTAACCAACGTATTTTAGGTTGACTTTGATTGAATAATAACACAAACTATTTTCCCAAATGTGTTGCAGCAACATTTTAACCAACGTATTTTAGGTTGACTTTGATTGAATATTAACACAAACAATTTCCCAAATGTGTTGCAACAACATTTTAACCAACGTATTTTAGGTTGACTTTGATTGAATAATAACACAAACTATTTTCCCAAATGTGTTGCAACAACATTTTAACCAACGTATTTTAGGTTGACTGAATAATAACACAAAATATTTACCTAAATATCCTAGTACGAACCTGTCAGTGTTTATATTGTTGTATTGAATTGAACCAAAAGAACCCCAAATTATCGAGCCCGGACTGTACATTAATTACTTTAAACATTTATATCATTATCTGTAATATTTAAGAAAGATATGTACTCACATGATTTATTATCTTGAATTCTTGAACAAATACTTGTCACCAACTGCCGTCATATATTTCTGTTAAATTATAAGCCTTTACAAAACAGTAGTGAAACCATGTGTTTTTCCTCAAATTATTTTGTCATTTGATCATGACAGTAATGAAAATATGTGTTTTCCCTCAAACTATTTCCTGTATTTTGCAGCCGTTTACATTTAAAATTACGCAGTGCCTATAAATAGGTGGTATTACGATGAACACTCAAATATTGGCTATTTATCAAAAAATTAACACTTGACATGATAATGTTCAAGATCTTAACTGATTATTCATCATGCTATGCTTGATGTCAGATGTAATAAAATAATTTGAGAACAAAATATATGCTTTGCAATTATCAGAATGAGATATTTGACTTTTTACTATAAAAAAATCTCTACTATTGCTTCCTACCAACCTACCAGACCTATTGGCCCTGCCCTGTCATGCAATGCCCTGCCCTGCCTACTTGCCCGCAAGCCCATCCATCGGCTTCCCCTCCCACCCGCCCACTTGCCCGACCCGCACGCCCACCCACCCACACAACCGAACTAGTGCAAATTTACACAAAACTTGATGAGTGCACAAAAAAAATGTTTATTTTCATATCACACCCTATATCAGGCCCTCAACTCATATCAGCCCTCGAGCTAAATCTTTCAGGCTGATATGACGTCTCAGGCCTGATATAGGATGTGATATGCAAATACGCATTTATTATTATGTGTATAATTAATATTTAATGCAACAACACTAGTAAAGTTAACCTTGACAAACATGATGCAGTCATTACTCAGTGAACGCCTGCCTCGCCCCATTATGCGCGATGCATGGCCAGGCTGTGACCACAGTGGAGGGGATTGGCAGTGTGAAGAATGGACTGCATCCTGTACAGGTATATAGTGTTATTCATGTGTTATTAAATTTTAATAATTTGAGGGCTAAGTGCAGAACTATTGTAACGATATATAAATAGACAACACTATATACGACTGTATTGTAACGATATATAAATAGACAACACTATATACGACTGTATTGTAACGATATATAAATAGACAGCACTATATACGACTGTATTGTAACGATATATAAATAGACAGCACTATATAACGACTGTATTGTAACGATATATAAATAGACAACACTATATAAGACTGTATTGTAACGATATATAAATAGACAACACTATATACGACTGTATTGTAACGATATATAAATAGACAACACTATATACGACTGTATTGTAACGATATATAAATAGACAACACTATATACGACTGTATTGTAACGATATATAAATAGACAACACTATATACGACTGTATTGTAACGATATATAAATAGACAACACTATATACGACTGTATTGTAACGATATATAAATAGACAACACTATATACGACTGTATTGTAACGATATATAAATAGACAACACTATATACGACTGTATTGTAACGATATATAAATAGACAACACTATATACGACTGTTTTGAGTTAAACAATCATACTTGGATTGCTTTTAATCTGAGACCTGAAAGTTAATGGTCATCCATTGATGTAGGAGTTGATTACAAGATTAAAGTGCTGTAGATGTGGGGAGGAGAGACAAGGAGGTACTTGGCGCCACAGGAGATTTGTTGGTGGTTGCTGTAAGTAGTTGTGTTTGTAATGGTGAGTAAATATTATAAGCTAAAGCAACATGGGTTTAGAGATGGTAAGATAAGAAGAGGATGGACAGTGAGAAGGGACTCGCATTTTCATCATTCCATTACTTAAATTTTTTAATGCTTTTCAAGAATAGCTCCTTAGAGATAACTTTGATTTACATAGTCAGACAATTGCCAATATTTTCAATCGGCTCAATAATATTGCAGGAGCGGCTGGCCAAGTCCCACGGGTCTCAGTGTGGTTTCTGTACCCCCGGGATCATCATGTCCATGTACACACTGCTGCGCAACAACCCACAACCATCTGTAGACAACATGGAGAAGGCGTTTGAAGGTTTATAATAAAATTAATGATTTAATAATAATGAAAACAATCATAATGATATTGAAAATAATAATATCATTATACAGAGTATATAATAAGAGAACTCATTTGAAACAATTCAGTATTTCTTGAGGCCTCATGACATGATTGCATTAATTATAGAATTCTTTGGATGTTTGTTTTTATTACAAAGGTTTGACAAATAGGAATCACTTGAATGTGTTACCTTTCTTTTGCTATTGGTTATGGACTTTTCATTATTTTGGATTTTACGATATTAGCATGAACAAGAAATAGCGGCATGCATGTTTCATAAGGTATAAGGGATCGTGATGCCGCTATGCCATAATCGCTTTGAAAGACCTTGATTCATGTTTATTCTCACTGCTTGTATTTGCAGGAAATCTATGCAGATGTACAGGGTACCGGCCAATACTGGATGGCTCAGGACATTCACAAAGGTAACACTGATACAATAATGCAATCAACATTAAAGGGACACATGGCAGTCTTGCTTTATTTTTACCCAAAATTACATTGAAAGCAGCAACTTCCATGCTGATATAGTGCAAGTGAAAGTTTCATAGGATAGATACTTGGATAACAAGTCAATATTCCATTTTGTTGAATCACGATATCAAAACATATTTTTAGTATATTAAAGTTTATTCATTCGATCTTTGGAGATCGCTGAGCCCGATACTTATATTTAGTTATCGGTGGTACATTTTCAATTTCTTTTGTTTTCTTACTTAATTTTTGATTCGGTGGTTCCACTACTCAGGCCGATAAAAGGCTCTGGGTATTGTTTAACCACTTATAGGATACATTGTCTGCTTTTTAATTTAGTCTTTTGGCTGTTACTTGTGATACGCAGGCTTCATAACCGCTGCTCGAAACTAAATTCCATTATGTTCATTTCGCTCTTTGGGGCATTTAATTTTATTAGATACTGGGACCATACGCCGTATGACATGGGGAAGAAGTTTACTCCATGTCCACTGCCATATGCATGCCATCTTCGGGATGGTTAAAATTCTGTACTATTGATTTTATGAATATTGAGTTCTGCTCAACCCGGGGCTAGAGGGCGTGAGCGGTAGCTAGCATATTTCACTACCGCTCATGAACAGTCTCAATCAAACCGAGACTGCAATATTTTGTATGTGTCGTGCTCGGCCATTTCCAAAGGTCCATTATCATACTCTTTTTTTCAGTTGGTAAAATAAAGTTGGTCCTTTTTCAAACGAAGCAGCTATGATTTTTTGCATTTGTATTAAAAAAGCAATTAAGGTGCCCTGTTTTACATTGTGATACTTACCATTTGAAGTCGGCGAGTTGTAATAAACTATATTTACGTTTCCAGGAATACTGTCAGATGGGAGACAACTGCTGCAAAAACAGGAACAATAATTCTGTACCAGAAGAAGGGGTAACCATTCATATGCAATCAGTTTAAACAACTCTCTCTGTCTGTCTGTCTGTCTCTCTCCCCACTTGTTTCCACTATTTTTCATCCCATGGTTCCCAGTTTTGTTCATCCCATTGCTCCCATTTTTTTCATCACATATCACATGGTTCCACTATTGTTCATCCCATGACATAGTGGGAACCATTGGATGAAACTAATTGGGAACCATAGGAATATGGAATAAAAAAAGGGAACCATGGGGTGCAAAAAATAGGGAGAACCATGGGATGAAAAATAGTGTGAACCTGGGGGGAACCATGGGATGAAAATAGTGGGAAGTATAGGATGAAAAATAGTGGGAACCATAGTATAAAAAGTGGGAACCATGGGATGACAAATAGTGGGAACTATAGGATAAAAAAAAAGTGGGAACCATGGAATGAAAAAAGTGAGAACCAAGAGCTGAAAAATAGTGGAAACCATGGGATGAAAAATAATTGGAGCCATGGAATTATAAACAATGGGAACCATTGGATGAAAAATAGTGGGAAGTATAGGATGAAAAATAGTTGGAACCATAGGATAAAAAAGTGGGAATCATGGACTGAAAAATAGTGGGAACCAAGGGGTGAAAAATAGTGGGATCCATAGGATAAAAAAAGTGGGAACCATGGGATGAAAATAGTGGGAACCAAGGGTTGAAAAATAATATAAACCATGGGATGAAAAATAATTGGAGCCACGGGATTATAAACAATGGGAACCATTGGATGAAAAATAGTGAGAAGTATGGGATGAAAATAGTGGGAACCATAGGATAAAAAATAGTGGGAACCTTTCTGGCATCTTACTGGGTAATTCCCAAGTTGACTTATTATCACGTCAATATTGTTTATACCACTATGCTTACCTATAAACAGGACATGTACATGATCACATGTAAACACAGTTAACATTTCAACTAACATTCAACTAACATTGTAAACATGTGTATTTGTCATTATAGCAGGCCACAGCGCTGGTAAAACCCAGTGAATTTTTACCTCTAGACCCAACTCAGGACCCCATCTTCCCTCCAGGACTGCAGGTAATATCTCATTCATGGACATCTTTTGTTTGATTACACCTCACGCTTACATTCTTGTATAAAAAGCTTATTCCCTGGTGTGAAACATGTAAGGCCAAAAAAAATAGGTGTTTTTCCTATTGCATGCTCTAAAAAAATAGGGTAGGTTGGTAGGTATTTTCTTTTTTTTTGCTTTTTTTTTTTAGCTCTATTCGAAGAATAAGAGAGCTTATGAAATCACCCGGCGTCGGCGTCCCACATCAAGGTTTGCGTGTAAGCTGTGTTTACAAGTCTATATCTCTTACATTTCTTATCCTAGCACAACCAAATTTGGCCATGGGCTTCCTTATAGCATTATCTTAAGGGCTGCATAAGCAATTTTGGTTCCTGTAAACCATGGGCTCCCATGGAACCCAAATTATGATAGCCCATAAAAATGCGTCCCATTTCACATCAAATTTTGCGTGTAAGCTGTGTTTACAAGTCTATATCTCTTACATTTGTTACCCTAGCACAACCAAATGTGGCTTTTAGCTTCCTTATAGCATTATCTTAAGGGCTGCTTAGATAATTTTGGTTCCTGTAACCCCTGGGCTCCCATGGAACCCAAATTCTGATAGCCCTTAAATTGTGTCTGTTTCACATCAAATTTTGCATGTAAGCTGTGTTTACATTTAGTTTACATTTACATTCTTGCCCTAGCTGAAGTAAATTTGGGAATTGGTTCCCTTATAGATATGTTGTAAAGGGTTGGGTAAGTAATTTTGTCTTCTGCAAATTCTGGGCTCCCATGGAACCCAAATTGTGATGCCATAAATGTGCAATAATGGCAGATCTAGGTTTGCATGTAAGCATGTATATATCTATAATTTTGGTTTGGGATTTATTTATTTTTACATATTTTGAGTGTTTAAGGTTTACCACCACAATTACATGTAAACCTCCGAGGTGTAGTCGAATGTAGTTCCTATAATAAAAGTAATCCCTCCTTTTTTGATGGAAATGGGCATTATAAGTAGGAGAAAACTGCCCATTTCTATTCGATTTTGTGGTTATATGTATAAGAGCGTATTAATAGGTTTTACTGGATCACTGATGAACATTTTCGAAATTTCGACTCTATGCTTACACTTTGTGAGCAATGAAAACAGTCGATCAATAAAAACAGCTGTACCCTTGACCTGTTTAGTAAACAACAGAACTTTCTTACATGTGACCCCACGTTTTCTGGTGATTTTTCAAGTGGAAAAATAGTTTTCTATATGAACATTACACTGCTGCATATCCATACTTGAGTTGAATTTGCAGCAAATCATTAATATGTGACACTTTAACATTGGTGTCTATGGGAAAATAATTAGTGCTTTCATACCTATAAGAGAAGTGTGCAGTAATTAGGACACGCTCAGATTCGTAAATAGGGACACTTTTCGATAACAATTGTAAAATAAGCTCAGAAATAAGTTTTCCATAGTTTCTTACATAGGTTTTGAGCGTTTTTTGTCCAATTTTGTCTATAAAGCCTGTAATTTTGGAGTTTCATTTTTTTTTCGTGTTTAAAATGACGTATTGGTGAAGTGTTTGCAGTTGAACTATCTCTTTTGGTATCACCATGTAGGGTTTCATGTTTGCAACAGGTTTTCATGAATTAAATTTGCATGGCAACAGGTTGGTAGGCATGAAACCACTAAATCTTTCCCCTACCCCCCTAAAATAGAATACTGTGAAAAATGAAGATTGTGTAAAGGGTAACCTATTATCCTTATCATTCAAACTCGACTTGGTAGCGTTCAGCTAGTATCAATTCTGATTTTAGCGGTATTTTTGGCATTATTAAGCTCGTATTTGCTACTATAATCAGGTATGGTACCACCAATTTTGAAAAAATTGATTGAAAAATCAATTTTGGCATGAAAATCGACATAAATTGGCATATTCATCGTCCCCAATTGTACCTAAATGCATATTTTATTTATGTCCATTTAATGTTCTAAACATTTGATCTATTTAATATGGTGTATTGACAAGAAATGCCGTTTGGTATGACAATTCAGATAGTGTAAAATTTAAAAAATATCTCTGACTTTTGTCGATTTCAGACTATTGTCCTTGTATTCACAAGACCATATCTCGGCAAATAATCATTCGATTTGCATGAAGTAGGTGTTTTTAAGCTTGTTATGAAAATGACAACACAAATCCTCATTTAAGAAACATCTGAACATGTTTGCTCCTCTTATAGGGTTACCACCACCAATTACATGTAAACCTCCGAGGTGTAGTCGAATGTAGTTCCTATAATAACAAGTAATCCATCCTTTTTTGATGGAAATGGGCATTATAAGTAGGGGAAACTGCCATTTCTATTCGATTTTGTGGTTATATGTATAAGAAGCGTATTAATAGGTTTTACTGGATCACTGATGAACATTTCGAAATTTCGGCTCTATGCTTACACTTTGTGAGCAATGAAAACAGTCGATCAATAAAAACAGCTGTACCCTTGACCTGTTTAGTAAACAAACAAGAACTTTCTTACATGTCTTGTGACCCCACGTTTTCTGGTGATTTCTCAAGTGGAAAAATAGTTTTCTATATGAACATTACACTGCTGCATTATCCATACTTGAGTTGAATTTGCAGCAAATCTTTAATATGTGACACTTTAACATTGGTGTCTATGGGGAAAATAATTAGTGCTTTCATACCTTAAGTCAATTCTTACACATATATTGTTGCCCACTCCCCACCCCGCTCTCACGCCTATATATCTATAATTTTGGTTTGGGATTTCTTATAGCATTATGCATCTTATTCATAACTCACCGATATTGGGGCATGGGCTCCCTCCTCCACACCCGCCCCCACTCCCTCGCCCCCCCCAACTTGAAACTTTTTTATTTCTTTATTTTTTTTTTACATATTTCTGTGTTGTTTAGTCAATTCTTACACATAGTTTCTGACACATATATATGTTGCCCCATCCCCGCCTTCCCCACTTCCCCACCCCACTGGATTTTTATTTATTTTTTAACATATTTCTGTGTTGCTTTTGTCAATTCTTACACATGTTGCACATGTTGCCCACCCCCCCCCCCCCCCCCCCACTGTTTTTTTTACATATTTCTGAGTTGCTTTTGTCAATTCTTACACATGTTGCCCCCCCCCTCCCCTCCACGCCCCGCCCCCTCCCCCCCCAGCCCAACTCAAAACTGAATATTTTATTTTTTTTACATATTTATGTGTTGTTTTGGTCAATTCTTACACATAGCTTCTTACACATTTATTTTAGATATTTCTTAAAATGACAGCAATTTTGATTAAACAGATAAAAATAATAAAATTTCACATATTTATATCAGTCCGAGTTTCTATACAAGCCCCATCCCCCAACCCACCCCACATTGTTTTTTAGCCTTGTTTTCTGATGGTATATACTAGCTATATAATTTATTATTCGGATAGTCGAGCTGCGCTGTTCTCCGACAGCTCTTGTTTTTTTGGAGCAGATATTGTGAGATTCTACATGTATTTATCTCATAAACCCCATACAAGTTGATGATACAACTGAAAGTTTCTTTGTGATGTCAGTTTACCTGGATATATTGTGAAAAATCATTGTTCAGAACAAATCAAAAAAAATAAAAATAAAAAATAATAATAATAATTAATTTTTTTTCATAAAAAGTTTTAGGGTCGGCCCCTTAAAAATAGGGTCGGTCGGGCCACCGGAAACACAGGTAATTTTTTTTTGGCCTAAGATATTCCCTGATTATGGAATTGAACAGTCAGACATTAGTGTTATCTCATGATTGTGACGTCACAGCGAGTTTATAAATAGGTATTATTGTTTGGGGCGCTTGTTTCAGCCAAAGGTTTTACTGCAGTAATTCGAGCAGATTAAATAATGCGTACATCAGTTATATATCATTAGAACTGGCATTTTTAGTGGTAATAAAACTACTTTACTTTGAAAATCAGTAGAGAAATAAATATTTTACAGCCAAAATGATTTTTTGATGGGGCTTTTCTATGTAAATTCCCTGTTGGTAGGACAGCAGAAAATTAAGCAATGTCAAATAACCAGCAATATTTCATATTTTGCTATAAAACTTTCAGGGTGTCTTAATTTACTAATATCCAACAATTTAAAACCATTTTTGGATAAATGCTTGGACGGTCATACAGCAGAATTTTGCATTGAAAATGACCCATCAAAAACAACTTGCGCACATGAAATTTTTATTTCTCAACCGATTTTGAAAAATTAAGGTATTTTTATTTACCACTAAAAATGTCTGTTTCACTAATATACAACTTAATTAGGTAGTAGATTAATTTTATCTTAAAAGTAAAAAAAAACTTTGGCTGAAACTAGCGCCCCAGATTTTTCTATGCTCAACAATGCATGCGCAAATAAAAATCGGTAATTGCATGTTAAAATGGCAGACTCAAACAGTTTGCAGATCTGAAGGTGATTTGGAAAGATTAATAATGACTAAAGGTTCTGAAAGTGCACAAGAACCATCAGAAGTGTAGAACTTTATTTTGTTATTCTCTAGGTGCTGATATTAAAATTTTGAAGAAGTAGCAATGTTTGTCATGTTTTATTTCAAAAGAATATTCAGCAGAACCGAACTTTTGTAATATGTTATTAGATATAATAAAATAAATATTACTTTCCTGTGAGGTTGACTGTTCACATTGTCAACCTTTGAACAAATAATGACTCTGAGGTTGACTCTAAGGTTGCCATTATTCACTCACAGGAATGTGATATTATGGAGTTATTTTATGGGTGTTTTGGGAACAGTCAAAACTGTTGTCCCAAGGTATCAGGGACGACATGGGGAACCTGATGAAATAACTGTTTTATTACCTAAATCCAGTAGTTAAATAATCTATTTATTACATTTAAAATCTGTTTATATATGATTTTAACTGAAATGTTTCGCTTTATTGAACATTATTGGCGGATGATGTTGACATCCGCAACATTTTATTGACGTCATGACTCAACGTCACTGGTTAGTTAGATTGTGTATTAAACAGTTCATTATCAGGAGGGCAACAGTTAAACTGTCATAGAACATGTATTGGGCTACCTCTGAAAGTAGATGTATTTCGAGGCTTATCATATGTTAACCGTCTTTTTTGTCTTTCCATTTGTACTACACACTGTTCTTATATACCATATGTTATCCTTATTCACCCGCAGGGCCGTGCATTTGAGAAGGGGGTGGGGGAAATAAGGATATAATAATATGGTATAAGGATGATAATACCTGATTCATTTATCTTGTTGTCTGTGTCACCAGAACTCGTCCAAGTATGACAGTGAAAGTTTAGTGTACCATGGTGAACGAGTCGACTGGTACAGACCTACGTCGCTGGATGAACTACTCAAACTGAAGGCGCAGTATCCTGAAGCAAGACTTGTCGTCGGCAATACAGAAGTAGGTTAGTAGTGAAGTAACTATTCGAATACAGTCAGACCAGCTCAAGAGACCACCTCTATCAAGAGACCACCTGCTTTAAGAGACACCTTTATAGTTACAAATTGTAATTTTGAAGCAAAAACACACCTGTATTAAGAGACCCTGTGTGTTACAAGACCATTTTTACTCCTTTTGGTGGTCTCTTAATACAACTTATGCAATCCATACTTGACTTGATCTTTATTGTGTTGCCTATGTAGCATGGCAGACACTTGGGTATCACTTTGTCCGTCGTCCGTCATCTTCTGTCGTCGTCCGTTCATCAGACTTTAACCTACAACCTAATATTGGTCTATTTGACCTATGTTCATCAAACTTCACACACATTTTCATCTTAACCCAAAGAATGTTGTTTCAAATGTCCAATAACTCAGACTTTCATTTTGGCAGAGTTATGCCCCTTTCATAAAACTGTAACCTGCAACCTAACCAAGCTCATAACTGGCCATACCTTGAAAAGTATTTGACTTATGTTCATGAAACTTCAAACACATCTTCATCTTAACCAAAGGAATGTCTCTACACATGTCCAATAACTCTGACTTTCATTTCAGCAGAGTTATGCCCCTTTCATAAAACTTTAACCTGCAACGTAACCTGTCTTGGCAAAATATTGGCCTATGGTCTTGAAACTGTATACAGTTCTTCCTTATTAATTATCCAATGCAGATGTATGCCCCTTTTCACAAAGGGGCATGAGTAAACCTTCTCGGGCAATTGTCACTTTCTGTGACATTTCTTGTTTTTCATATGTTCAGTGTAATTTCTTTTAATGGACTAATGGATGGCCCATTTAGTTTATTTTTATCAATTAATATAGAAATAATCATAAATTTATTTGAAAAAAAATATAAAAATACTAGTGTTCTCTATTAAAAAAACTATAAAAACCCTGAATGTTAAAGACTTGCTATACAACTTTTGTGTAGGTCCCTTTTTGTGTGAACGTAGGGAAACAGTAAACCAAAAATTATTATTGTCATCCTAGACAGTTTTAAAAGAAAAACATTAGTTTTATGTTTTGCTGAAATGGACATGCTACAAAACAAATAGAGTATGGTTTCATCCTTGGTTAATTTAAACACCTCGGCTATGCCCATTTTACGCATTGCGTTATTTTGAATTCCATTTTCTCTTACTTTTATGAAGAAGAATTCAAAGTATTTAATTTTGCTATATAGTTATATTCTGACTTTCATTTAGGTATGTGAAAAATAGAGGATCTTACAAGAGTGTTTGATTATTTATTATTAAGTTTATTAAACAAGTTGGCAAATATGATATGATGCGATGGTTGGCCCAAAATCATATCATTTTTGCCAACTAATTTAATTAATTCAATAATAAATAAGCAGGAATGTAAGATTCTATTTATCACATACCGGTAATTCATAAAATCACATGACGTCAGAAAGCTTGCATAACATGGCATAATTGGCATTTAGTTATACCACTAGAGTATTATGATATAGAGTTTAACTAAAATGAGTTTTTCAATATGGGATTTCTATTCCGAGTAAAAACACGTCCGCATGAACAAACGAGTGCACTAGCACGAAATGAGTGCACTAGCATGAGATGAGTGCACTAGCACGAGTTTGTTTATTCAAATGTATTTTCACAAGGGATTAGAAATCATGTATTGAAAAACTCATGGTAATTAAATTATATATTACATTTTTCTGAAATAAATGTTAAATACCTTATTAACTAGTTATGACTGCGTATAATGAAATTCCTTTGCGTATGGATGTGTCGTCATTCATTCTGAAGAATGTCAATTAGTGAATTGAAGTTTTACAAATTGGAGAATAAATTACCAGAATCTCTTGAATTCTATGATATTCAGTTTTCTTGAGGATTTATTGTCAGTCCCAGTGAGAAACATGAAATATAACGTTAATCATTGAAGTAAATCAAGCAAATGGATAACATGACATTGACGTGACTGCGTTATGTCTTTGGCTAATTTACGTCACTTTTTTATGTTGTCATACGTCGCTTACGTACGTAGCTTTATCATCGATTATTTAGTACTTTTAAAGTAGTCGAAGAAAACAGAGTAAAACGTTCCAAACCATCCAGCTAGCAGAAAATATTTCCGTAGGGAACTATTTCCCCGTAGTTATTATCACTTTTCCATCTGTCTGAAATCTCGGTAAATTCTTGCAAGAAATGTAATATAATTTATCATGTTGATCTGCATAATTCTGCCCAGAAACGCTTGAGATAAAACCTTATCTCGGCAGTTACCTAACCCTAACCCTACTATCCCATCAGGTGCACATCTTTTGGTGACGTCAGGATATATTTGATGTCTGGGTATATTTGAATGGAAAAAAATGGGAAGAAAATGGAAAAATTGTAAATTAAATGATTTTAAACAATCAACATGAAAAAATGGAATATCTTGTTAGTGCCTGATCGTATCCAGTTTATTAGGTTCGGCACGAATAAAACGAAGTCTGAGGCTGTGCATGAAAAAAATGAAGCCCTCGGCACAGCCTCGGACTTAATTTTTTTCTCAACCTCACCTGATAAACTGGATGTGATCAGGCACTAACATAATATTCTCTATATGTATATGATCAGATAATTTTGTGATGACTTTATTACAGCGCCAGATAGCATTTCATTTCAAATACATGGCTACTGTTTTGCAGGCGTCGAGATAAAGTTTAAGAACATGAAGTACCCTGTGATGATTGCGCCCACCCATGTACGAGAGCTGTGTGAGATAAGCCATACAGACACGGGTATAAGATTTGGGGCTTCTGTCACCCTGTCCGCAATCGATCATGAACTTAAGGATGCCATGCAGAAATATCCAGGTAAGTTGGTGGATGTAAAACTGTTATAAAGTTATCTATTTAAAAAATGGGTTTGAGTAAGAAGTTTATTTTAAAATTATGAAATCCAGTTTGCTGTTTAATATTCATGTTTATTTGTTAATATGTTTTTAAGCTCTAGTGGCCAAAGGCCAGCAGGGTTTATTCGATAACATTTTGTTTGGTGGCACTGGGGGGGGGAAAAAAAACCAGGTTCACAAGTTGGAAACCATTGAGATCTTCAACCTTTAACCTTATAAACACTCAGGTGAGCAATTCAATGTCATTTTGGCCCTCTTGTTTAAAACATGGAAGTTTTATTTTTAACGTGAATTTCACCAAATGCGTTCCTCCAGTAGAGCGATAGAGGCCCTTGTTTAATATTTATAAAGGGCAAGGTCTTTGTTTAAAGTTCAGTTTTGGTCACAAAAACTTTACGTTCCCTGTACATGCCATGACAATAGTCACGATAAAATATAAAGGTCAAGGTCAAAGAAAAAGGTAATGGTTTGGTTGCAAATGTCTTTTTTTTTGGCCACAAAAATATTAACATTGTCTATAACTTTTTTTATTTCTTCATAAAGTTTTCCATATAAACAACTGTCAATCAAGCTTATATCCACAAGAGATTTGAGCCAATTGAACATTCATTCAATATTTACACCTGTACCAAAAGCATGTGTTGTACCACAATAAATCTAAAATACAATAGATCACATGGGCAGTGTTTATGGGAACTTGACCCAGGAACAATAGAGGGTGGAGCTAGAAACTGAATGTCGGAACTATCCATAGCCTCGTGACAACACCCATAAATACAAAAGGACAAGGGCCCAGCAGGGGACACAGGTATGCCAGAGAGCACCCATACAGAAACACCCCCTCTAGTCTTATATTACATGTACTGATAGACTGATTATACTGTTTGAAAAGGTACATATCACAGTGAAACCAGATTTCAAAGAAATTAGTTCTACTCCATTCAATCATCTGTTTGTATTTGTAGAACACCAGACCCGAGTATTTGCTGCTGTGGTCGAGATGTTGAGATGGTTTGCTGGTTATCAGATTCGTAACGTTGCTGTAAGTATCCAGTATATGACTTAGACAAATCCATTCTGAGATGTAATACGATTTTTTTTGCATAGCGGATAAGGTTCTCTGCATTTTACATGGGTGATGGAAAGCCTGATCTTACATATGGGGGAAGATAAAAGTCATGCGCTGATATCAGTAATGACAGTTGCATTGAATAAACATGCAAAACGTTAGTTATTGGCGACATCCATTCTCAGTATGTAAATGATATGCTAGAAAAATAATCAATCATGGGTATCCAGTTCAGATAGGGAAATTCCAACGTTTGGTATGACGTTCGGCAGAGCTTCGGTTCCGATAAAAACAATTATACCTCATGTTGGAATTGCCAATCTTCACTGGATAACCATAAAAGATTCTTGTAGTATACATCAATTCAGAGCTTCCCTTTGTTTCTGAGTAACAGGGAAAGTTTTGAAATTAGGCAGGTGATTAATAGTTCCTTCTTTTGTTGTTGTATTGGGGACGGTTTAAAGCAGACGGTCATCTAACCAAAGCAGGAGGATTAACCACCTGCCTACCTACAGGTTATAAGGAAAGCCCTGCAGGATTACTTTTCATATTTTATTGACAGCCTTTAGGGCTGGGACGAGTCTTCAAGAACCCGAAGGTTAGGTAGGTAAAATGACATCCCAGGTAAAAATTGACTGCATGTACTCGTTACCCAATAAATAATTCATTATATATTAGTATCATGTACTGTTAAAACACTTTGAAAGAACAAAAGCATTTTTAGCTCTACTGGCCAAAGGCCAGCAGAGCTTATGGGATGGTGTGGTGTCCGTCCGTCCGTCCGTCCGTCCGTTAACTTTTGCTTGTGTACACTCTAGAGGCCACATTTCTGATGCAATCATCATGAAACTTTGTCAGAATGTTTGTCTCAATGAAATCTCGGTCAAGTTCGAAAATGGGTCATGTGGGGTCAAAAACTAGGTCACTAGGTCAAATATTGGAAAAACCTTGTGTACACTCTAGAGGCCATATTTTTGACCCGAGCTTGATGCAACTTTGTCAGAATGTTTGTCTTAATTATATCTTGGTCAAGTTTGAAAATGGGTCACATGGGATTAAAAACTAGGTCACTAGGTCAAATACTTGAAAAACATTGTGTACACTCTAGAAGCCGTATTTCTGACCCAATCTTGATGAAACTTTGTCAAAATGTTTGTCTTAATTATATCTTGGTCAAGTTCAAAAATGGGTCACATGGTATTAAAAACTAGGTCACTAGGTCAAACTTTGGAAAAACCGTGTGTACACTTTAGAGGCCATATTTTTGACCCAATCTTGATGAAACTTTGTCAGAATGTTTGTCTCAATGAAATCTCGGTCAAGTTCAAAAATGGGTCATGTGGGGTCAAAAACTAGGTCACTAGGTCAAATACTTGAAAAAACTTGTGTACACTCTAGAGGTCATATTTGTTACCCAATCTTGATGAAACTTTGTCAAATTGTTTATCTTAATTATATCTTGATCAAGTTCGGAAATGGGTCACATGGTGTTAAAAACTAGGTCACTAGGTCAAACTTTTGAAAAACCTTGTGTACACTCTAGAGGCCATATTTTTGACCCGATCTTGATGAAACTTTGTCAGAATGTTTGTCTCAATGAAATCTCGGTCAAGTTCAAAAATGGGTCATGTGGGTCAAAAACTAGGTCACTAGGTCAAATACTTGAAAAAACTTGTGTACACTCTAGAGGTCATATTTGTTACCCAATCTTGATGAAACTTTGTCAAATTGTTTATCTTAATTATATCTTGATCAAGTTCGGAAATGGGTCACATGAAGTTAAAAACTAGGTCACTAGGTCAAATATTGGAAAAACCTTGTGTACACTCTAGAGGCCATATTTTTGACAAGAGCTTGATGCAACTTTGTGAGAATGTTTGTCTTAATTATATCTTGGTCAAGTTTGAAAATGGGTCACATGGGGTTAAAAACTAGGTCACTAGGTCAAATACTTGAAAAACCTTGTGTACACTCTAGAAGCCGTATTTCTGACCCAATCTTGATGAAACTTGGTCAAAATGTTTGTCTTAATTATATCTTGGTCAAGTTCAAAAATGGGTCACATGGTGTTAAAAACTAGGTCACTAGGTCAAACTTTGGAAAAACTGTGTGTACACTCTAGAGGCCATATTTTTGACCCGATCTTGATGCAATTTTGTCAGAATATTTGTCTCAATTATAGCTTGCTAAAATTCGAAAATGGGTCACACAGGGTCGAAAACTAGGTCACTAGGTCAAATACTTGAAAAACCTTGTGTACACTCTAGAGGCCATATTTCTGACCCGATCTTGATGAAACTTGGTCGAAATGTTGTCTTATTTATATTTTGGTCAAGTTCGAAAATGGGTCCCATGGGGTCAAAAACTAGGTCACTAGGTCAAATACTTGAAAAACCTTGTGTACACTCTAGACGCCATATTTTTTTTCATTCGATCTTTACTAAACTTTACCAGATTGTTAATGTCAATAACAGCTTGGTAAAGTTTGTTTTTAGCTTATGGGATGGTGTGTTGTCCGTTTTCCGTCGTCCGTCGTCCGTCAACTTTTCTTGTGTACACTCTAGAGGCCACATTTCTGATGCAATCATCATGAAACTTGTCAGAATGTTTGTCTCAATGAAATCTCGGTCAAGTTCAAAAATGGGTCATGTGGGGTCAAAAACTAGGTCACTAGGTCAAATACTTGAAAAAACTTGTGTACACTCTAGAGGTCATATTTGTTACCCAATCTTGATGAAACTTTGTCAAATTGTTTATCTTAATTATATCTTGATCAAGTTCGGAAATGGGTCACATGAAGTTAAAAACTAGGTCACTAGGTCAAATATTGGAAAAACCTTGTGTACACTCTAGAGGCCATATTTTTGACCCGAGCTTGATGCAACTTTGTCAGAATGTTTGTCTTAATTATATCTTGGTCAAGTTTGAAAATGGGTCACATGGGGTTAAAAACTAGGTCACTAGGTCAAATACTTGAAAAACCTTGTGTACACTCTAGAAGCCGTATTTCTGACCCAATCTTGATGAAACTTTGTCAAAATGTTTGTCTTAATTATATCTTGGTCAAGTTCAAAAATGGGTCACATGGTGTTAAAAACTAGGTCACTAGGTCAAACTTTGGAAAAACCGTGTGTACACTCTAGAGGCCATATTTTTGACCCGATCTTGATGCAATTTTGTCAGAATATTTGTCTCAATTATAGCTTGCTAAAGTTCGAAAATGGGTCACACAGGGTCAAAAACTAGGTCACTAGGTCAAATACTTGAAAAACCTTGTGTACACTCTAGAGGCCATATTTCTGACCTGATCTTGATGAAACTTTGTCGAAATGTTGTCTTAATTATATTTTGGTCAAGTTCGAAAATGGGTCCCATGGAGTCAAAAACTAGGTCACTAGGTCAAATACTTGAAAAACCTTGTGTACACTCTAGACACCATGTAGTACGACTCGATTCATCAATGGTATAACAGCCAGTAGAGCGTTCACAGGCCCTCTTGGGCCTCTTGTTTTCTTAAGTTTCTATAAATATTTAATACATTTAAGTCTAATAGCATACTTCACATAAAAATTGAAAGAAGAGAAGTAACGGAAAAACAATGTACGTGTATGAACTTAATGTTCGATTTCAGGTAGTGATAAAGATTGTTTAAAGCCTCCCATTGAGTGAAAGAAATCCTGACATACGATAAACCTGAGTCATGCTTGTATTTTGAGAACAACAGCTTCGTGATAAAGAAGAACTATTCCACAAATGACCTTGACCTTTACCGGTTATTAACTTTCAGTTTAACTTAAAATGTTTAAGTTTGTTTCTCTGGAACTAGACAAATGCACTGGATATTCCAAATTTGGTTTAAATTGTATATAAGGTAGTACATATTATTCTAACATATGGGTTCCAACGTTGACCTTCAATTTAATGGGCAAATAACTCTGTGCCAATTGTAAGGTTTTGCATTTAGGCAATTACTAAGGCCAGTCCCTGTTAGGAGAGACATATGAATCCTTGGATTTCTTGTTCCAATGAATAATTTTATGTCCTAATCTTGCTGAATTAAGTATGTGAAAAATACACTTAATTTAACATATATTTAGCAATCTTGGTAGCTCACTGAATAAATCCCAGTGCTTTAGAGCTGCAGAACTACATCTGGAATGTGTTGGTCCCCTGGCAGTAGCATCTTGATAGGGTTCTTCATGATTCATCTCATCTCCATCTGGGGTCGCTGTCATGTCATGACGTAAACCCAACAATTTCATTTTCATGTTGTCAGGCTGTTGGAGGCAACATAATCACAGCCAGCCCCATATCTGACCTCAATCCATTGTTTCTGGCTAGTGGCGCGGTGTTGGAGGTCCAGTCTAAAGGTAAGTGCACATTCACCTATTTTCACTTTAAGCTTCTCTATGACGAACATTAACTAAGTGTGTGTTTACTTAAATGGGTTTCCGAGCTACCACAAGTTTCAGCCATTTTAAATTTGAAGAAAGGCATTTTTATACCACGGCCAAACAAAGTTGGGTGGGGGATGTAAATGAATCTCTTGGACCCGTCCGTCACTCCCCATCGTCCGGTCCCGAAATAATTCCATTTAACAGAATATAGTTGGATAAATGGTATTCCTTTTTGACATATCAAACTACAGAATCAAGACCTCATTAGGTTACACTCCACTAATTCTAACAAGAGTTACGGATAGGTTTTGGATTTTTACTGTCATGAGCAAGTAATAATGGGAATTTCTTGTGTGCACAAAAACTAAAATTGTACTTCAGTAAACAGATTCCAGTTTTCAACAAATTTAGTGTGGGGCTTTATATCAATCAGATCTTTGATGAGTTTGACAGTGAGCAAAATTGACACAAGTATTACAGAGTTATTTCTCTTGAATATTGGAAAATGACAACTTTCAGCTTGTTATATACACAATAACTTCAGTAATGAGGTTCTGATTTTCACCAAATTTGGTGGGTAACTTTTTATCAATTAGATCTTAGACAAGTTCAGCAACAATCAAAATTGAGTGCCTTATGAATTATTTCCCTTAATTATCGAAAATCTTAGTTTCTGATTGTTTTCGTGATCCCTTTAATACATGTGATCTGATTTTTACCACATATCTGATTTGAAGGCTAATGTCAAAAAGATCTTGGTAAAGTTTGACAATAACCACAATTGACTAGTGGTTTATTACCCTTGAGTTCATAAAAACCTCAGTATTCGTGTTCTGATTTTCGCCAATTTTTAGTTGAAGGTTTGTTTCTGACATGAAACCATTGGCCTTTAATGATAATTGTATTTTCATAAGATATAAATCACTGAGTTTATATTTTGTTTTAGATGGTGGAAAGAGACAGATCAAAATGGATCACAAGTTTTTCCTGGGGTACAGGAAGACGGCCTTGAACGCTGATGAGATTCTGCTGAATATACTGCTGCCTTTCACATCGAAGGTATGATTTATTATTAAGCAGACGGAACTCCTTGACTGTTACATCCTCAAGTACATATCTGAAAAATAAAGTTGGATCATTGTTAAACTGTCTGCCATGTTAATATTGCTGATGGGTAATATAATAGGATTATTACTAGAGTGATCTAGAAGTTTGTGTCATCTCGAATGGACATGCCATACGACCAGACGCTTTAGCCTCATTATGATCCTGAAGATATGGCATCTGCACAAGAGGTGATACAACTTCCATAACAGTTTACTCTAGAATGGTCTTTATTATATACCTTCATAAGAAAGCTTTTACAATATTATAGCACCGATAGTAGACTAGTTTGTTTACACAGGTAGGCGAAGATGTTACACGATGTCGATGTCATACAACGTATGTAGTATAGTGATACAGAAATCTATTTTTAGTAGTATAGTGATGCGACTTCAGAAAAGCTCTAGAGGTGATACAGTGTTTCTGTATTCCATTATATTCCATTGTTGAAAAATGAAGGTACTAGGAGTATATTATTAATAGGTTTATAGTAAACCTGTTACGCCCTTGCCTTGGCGCTTCGCCAATCACATTCTTAGGATTTTTAATAATTTGGAATAAAAATCGATACATGTAGTTAGGTTCTTATGTTACAACAAATTCTTTTGAATAAATGTAATGCCAGTCAGAATTGGTTATACTGATTAAACCAATATTGATCGTGTATAAACAAATTAAATTCAAAGGTCTCGAATAGTAATCTTTAAAATTGGTTAGGTTTTACTTTATTCTCTTATTCAGAATGAGTATTTCTATGGTTACAAGCAAGCATACAGACGGGAGGATGATATAGCCACCGTGAATGCTGGGATACGGGTCTTGTTTGAAGACAACAGCAATGTCATCAAGGAGATCTCGTTTGGATATGGTGGTATGGCACCCATAACCGTCATACCCACCAAAACTATGGAAGCTGTTATTGGCAGGTGGGTAAAAAGAAAATAAACAATTTAACGGAAACACTTTCATAGGGTTTTTGGAAATATTTTTAGATTTTTGAGATATCTAACATCAAACCAAGTGGTTCAATGCATTTTCTACAGGTCCGTCCGTCCATCCATCCGTCTGTCCGTATACGCATTGACATTTTGGTTTAAGTTTTTGTTTTTCCTCATTTCTCAAAAACGAATTGTCAGAAAGCTTTGAAACGTGGCTCACATGTTCATTATCATTACACAATGTCATTTAATTGACAAGAACCATGACTCTGTCATGTATTTTACCTGAATTATCCCCCCTTTTTTACTTAGATTAAATATTGAATTTGCAATCTGTCATTCGCACCACTGTTGGTGCTTCACTTGTTGTTTTTTAGCTCTGCTGGCCAAAGGCCAGACGAGCTCATGGGATCACTTTTCGTCCGTCTGTCTGTCCGTCTGTTAGCAATTTTATAAAATCGACATCTCCTCTGAAACCACTTGAAGGATTTTGATGAAACTTCATCACAATGTTACTTGGGAGGGCCCCTCTCAGATTTGTGTTTTTCATGGCCGCCAGTCATCCAAGATGGCCGCCATGGCTAAAACTAGGTCAAATTTAAGGAATTTTCAAACGACATCTCCTCCGAAACCACTTATTCAATTATTGTGATGTTCCTTGGGTTGGCCTCTATCAAGTTTGTGTTTTACGTTATCGTCGAATAATCAAAATGGCCGCCACGGCGACTCAGAGTTCATGTAGAGTTATATAGGAAAAGGCTAAAAATGACATCTTTGAAACCACTTTAAGGATTTTGATGAAACTTCATTACAATGATCTAAAGGATAGTCCCCCTCAGTTTTGTGTTTTTGCGGCCGCCAGTCATCCAAGATGGCCACCATGGCTAAAATTAGATCAAATTTAGGGAAATTTCAAACGACATCTCCTCCGAAACCACTTATTCCATTCTTGTGAAATATCATAAACATGTTCCTTTGGTTGGCCTCTATCAAGTTTTTGTTTTTCGTAATCGTCGAATAATCAAATGGCCGCCACAGCGACCCAAAGTTTACATAGAGTTATATAGGAAAACATTAAAAATGACATCTTCTCTGAAACCGCTAGAAGGATTTTGATGAAACTTAAATCACAATGATCTTTGGGATAGTCCCTCTCAGATTTTTGGTTTTTGCGGCTGCCAGGCATCCAAGATGGCCGCCATGGCTAAAACTAGGTCAAATTTATGGAATTTTAAAACGACATCTCCTCCGAAGCCACTTATTCCTACCATAAACGTGTTCCTTGAGTTTGCCTCTATCAAGTTTGTGTTTTTCGTTATCGTCTAATAATAAAAATGGCCGCCACAGTGACTCAAAGTTTACATAGAGTTATATAGGAAAATGCTAACAATGACATCTTCTTTGAAATCGCTTGAAGGATTTTGATAAAACTTCATTACAATGATCTTTAGGATAGTTCCCCTCAGATTTGTGTTTTTCGCAGCCACCAGTCATCCACGAGGGCCGCCATGGCTAAAACTAGGTCAAATTTAAGGAAATTTTAAACGACATCTCCAAAACCACATATGCCATTCTTGTGAAATATCATATACATGTTACTTGGGTTGACCTCTATCAAGTTTATGTTTTTCTTTATCATCGAATAATCAAAATGGCCACCACGGCCACCCAAAGTTTACATAGAATATATAGGAAAAGGTTAATAATTACATCTTCGCTGAAACCTCTTGAAGGATTTTGATGAAACTTAATCACAATGATCTGTAGGTGAGTCCCCCTCAGATTTGTGTTTTTGGGGCCTCCAGTCGTCCATGATGGCCACCATGGCTAAAGTTAGGTCAAATTTATGGACATTTATCAAACGACATATTACCACTTATTCCTTTCTAGTTAAATATCATATACATGTTCCTGTTGTTGGCCTCTATCAAGTGTGTGTTTTTCGTTGTCGTCAAATATTCAAAATGGCCACCTCGATACCTAAAGTTTACATAGAGTTATCTATAGCAAACATGTTTCTTGGGTTGGCCTCTATAATGTTTATGTTTTTGAATCACATCATACCAGTAGAGCATCTACAGGCCCACTTGGGCCTCTTGTTTAAATAATGAAGTGTATCAAATTCAGGACCTAAGAATGATTTTACACCTTATTATACCCCCACAAACGAAGTTTGGGGGTGGGGTGTATATAGGAGTGAGCTTGTCGGTCTGTCTGTCGGTCTGTCTGTCCGTTGGTCGGTCTGTTGGTTTCCGGACGAGAACTCATGAAAGGGTTGATGGATTTAAATAATATTTGGTACACAGGTATAACACCATAAAATACAAGTCGAAGTTCGACTTTGGTTGCAAACCACCATTTTTTGACGGAGTTATGGCCCCTTTTCAACTTGGAATTTGCCCAAAAAACAGTATCCAGACGATAACTCATGAAAGGGTCGACGGATTTAAATAATATTTGGTACACGGGTATAACACCATAGTTCGACTTTGGTTATAAACCACCAATTTTTGACGGAGTTATGGACCCTTTTCAACTTAGAATTTGCCCAAAAAACGGTGTCCGGACGATAACTCATGAAAGGGTCGACGGATTTAAATAATGTTTGGTACACGGGTTTAAGACCATAAAATACAAGTCAAGTTTTTTGTTAGTCTTCTTCCCTGATCACTAACAATATTGAAAACTCTCTCTCCTCTCCTCTTTCCTCTCTCTCTCTCTCATTATTTTTTTCCCCTGTTTATTTCATATTTTGTAGTTAAATAATTTGTTTGCCATTGTCTAAATTGTATGAATATTTTTTAGCAGGAGGGCCGGATTTCTAATGTTGTTATAACTTCTGGCCCTACCATTGTTTTCTTGTGGTTGCCATGTTTATGTGACAAGGCGGTATTGTGGGGGTATTAATCACTTTCAGTGATAATTTTAGTTTCTGAAAGTTTCATTTATAATGGACTACTGCATCTTTCATATTACATGTACAATCTTTATAGAAAATGGGAAGACAATTTAGTGCCTGAAGTTTGTCGTCTGCTGGCAGATGATCTCCCTTTGGAAGCTGGATCGCCTGGAGGCATGGTTGAGTACAGGCGCACTCTCACTACCAGCTTCTTTTTCAAGTTCTACCTCACTGTTCAGATACAGTTACAAACTATGGTGAGGAGTTCATATGTCTTAGACATGTACTGAAAAGGGCACGGTTTGGAAATATACTTACTATGGAATAGGCCTCTCATGGATGTTAAAAGTCACATGATGTAGGTACAAACAACAACTGCTACAATGCTGGCCATGTGCAACATGCACAATGAAATTTAGTGTTCTACAACGTTCGTTTCAATAGAAATGTTGACTTGCCATGTTTGCACCTACATGCAAAACCCATTCAGACTTATTCCGGATATGGACTTTTTGTGTCCCCGCCATTCGAAGAATGGTGAAGGGGCATATAGTGTTACCCCTGTCCATCCATGCATTCGTCAGTCCGTCCGTCCATCCGTGCAAACAAAACGGTGTAAGCGCTTTAACTTCCCTATTTCTTATCAGATCTTTTCCATGCTTGGTCAAATGGTATATGAGTACAATGTCTCAGCCAAGTTCGATAATCGGCCCCATCGCCTCAGTATTTCCACAGTTATGGCCCTTGGATAGTAAAAAAACATGAATTTAATTGTGTCCGCACTCTAACTTGGGTAATTGTTATCCAATCTTCTCCAAACTTGGTCAAATTGTATATGGGCACAATGTCTCATCCAAGTTTGATTTTGGGCCTGATCTCCCGGGTAGTTCCAGCGTTATGCCCCTTGGAATGGTAAAAATCACGAAATAAACGTTGTCCACATTCTAACTTGGGTAATTGTTATCCAATCTTCTCGTAACTTGGTCAAATTATATATGTGCACAATGTCTCAGCCAAGTTCGATTTTGGAATGGTAAAAATTTATGAAATAAATGTAATAGCGGGGGTATCCATGTCCCATGGACACATTTCTAGTATAAATACACAATGAAGCCATTTATTTCTGCTTATAATTATACAAGTCAAACATTTTGGAATTAATGTTCGATAAATGACAATAAACGTGAACTGTTTGACAATGTGTTTTGCTCCAGTGCAGTATGTCATGCTTATTAAAACCTTTTTAAAAAAGAATTTTAGTTATTGTGGACATAAAGAAAAGTTACAAAAGAATTGCCTCAGAAGAGATCAAGATTAACCTGATTAAACTCGTTAAAGAAACTAACTCGCCAGCAAAATTACACTACAAAAATCTGTCCACATGTTCTGGTCATATAATAATGTATATGTTCTGACTAAAAGTATAGTTTTTTTCAGGAGTTCTTAAAATACCCATGATTGAATATGTGTAAAATGAATTATGAGTTGGTAACTCTTAATTTAATGCTCCAGTTTTGGGGTTTGGCCTGTCTAGTAAAAGCTATTTATATTGTGTCTATAGCATTTGCATTCTCAAAATATCTTAGTTATATATATACCTCGTCGTCAGTAGGTTTAGAAACGGAGTATAGATGTTCTAAGATTTGGCTGTTGTTGGCGGCATAGCTACTTTAATCTGTGCTAAACTGTTAAGTGACCACTCAAGAGAAATTATCTCCTTTCACTACAGATTACCTTTGAATTCAGGTGACCTGTAAGTACAGGTGGCCTCTTACAGGCAGGTAGCCTATTAATATTGGTGACCCTTAACAGAGCTGATGGCAGCAAGGTGTCAATATATCCGCTGTATTACTATTAAAGTCAACTTTATCAGATTAATTTTGACTGCTCATTTTCTTTATTTATATATAGTTGAACTACTTTTGTGTTCACCTCTTGAATTGTGTTATAAATTACCATAATATTATCCTACAGCATATACCGAGCAAGAGTAAAGTTCCGTCTTACTTCCAAAGTGCCACACCTTCTTTCCATCGAGATTCCACCAAAAGTAGTCAGATATACCAGGAAGTCGCCTCAGGTCAAATGTCCGAAGATCCGGTGGGGAGACCCTTGAGTCACCTGTCGGCTGAAAAACAGGTCACCGGGGAGGCAATTTACATCGATGATATGCCAAAACTTGCTAGTAAGAAAAAATATATTCATACATTTACTTTACATTTTTAGCTCTACTGGCCAATAGCAGATCCTTACCTGAGCCTTATCATTTTAAAAAGTGGAGCTATAAGGCTCTGATGGGCCTCTTATTTTTAGCTCTACTGATCAGAGATCAGCAGAGCTTATGCCGTGGTGCGGCGTCCGTCGTCCGTCCGTCCGTCCGTCCGTCCGTCTGTCCGTAAACTTTTATTTGTAGCGACTTCACAGCTGAAACTACTTGATGGATATTCATGAAACTTTACAGAAATGTTGCCCATAAAGTCTAGTTGATCCTAGCAAAAATTCATGTTGATGTGAAATCCAAGATGGCCACCAAAGCTAAAAATAGAGTTTTAAAATACAAGTTTGTAGCGACTTCTTCTTGAAAACTATAAGTGATATTGATATGGGACTTTTTCTAAAATGATCAGCATGACATGATGTTGATCCTAGTCAAAAATCGTTTTGATTCAACGTTAAACATGGCTGCCAGCGGCCATCTTTGTTTACATAGAGTTATATAGTAAAAACTTGTAGCGACTACTTCTCTGAAACTACTTGGCGGATTGTCATGAAACTTTACAGGAATGTTGCTCTTGATGTCTAATTGATCCTAGAAAAATTTCAGGTCGGCCGGAAATTCAAGATGGCCGTCACAGCTAAAAATAGATTTTTAAAAAATAAGTTTGTAGCGACTACTTCTTGAAAACTATAAGTGATATTGATATGGGACTTTTTCTAAAATGATCAGCATGACATGATGTAGATCCTTGTGGAAAATTATTTTGATTCGACGTTAAACATGGCTGCCAGTGGCCATCTTTGGTTACATAGAGTTATATAGTAAAAACTTGTAGCGACTACTCCTCTGAAACTACTTGACGGATGTTCATGAAACTTCACAGGAATGTTGCTCTTGATGTCTAGTTGATCCTAGAAAAATTTCAGGTCGGCCGGAAATTCAAGATGGCCGCCACAGCTAAAAATAGATTTAAAATAAATAAGTTTGTAGCGACTACTTCTTCAAAACAATAAGAGATATTGATATAGGACTTTTTCTAAAATGATCAGTATGACATGATGTTGGTCCTTGTCGAAAATCGTTTTGATTTGACCTTAAACATGGCTGCTTTGTTTACATAGAGTTACATAATGAAAACTTGTAGCGACTACTTCTTTGAAACTACCTGACGGATTTTCATGAAACTTCACAGGAATGTTGCTCTTAATGTCTTATTGATCTTAGCAAAATTTCAGGTCGGCCAGAAATTCAAGATGGCCGTCACGGTTAAAAATAGATTTTCAAAAAACAAGTCTGTAGCGACTACTTCCTGATATCAAAATCAATCAGTAGAGCTTCAAGGTCATTGACCTCTTGTTAGTTTTAAGGTTGCTAAATTACAATTTATTACTTGACTGATTTGGGATTGCTGTCTTTTTTTTTAGAAAAACAAAACAGTGTGCTATGGGGAGTGTCATTGTGTTAGAATTCGTCTTTCAAATTTTGTTATGCGTAGATCTTGGTATACAGGTTTTGAAATAACATTTAAACAAAACCTATAATCAAAATTCTAGTATGACCTGATCACTGCAGAGATACCATAAACCTTGGTATTGCACATGCACATATATATGTATATATGGCATTGAGTATCATTTAACAATCTTTCAGACATATAACAACGGTGTCTACCTCTAGCAGTGAGCTCAATGCTCAACTTTATAGTGTTACCACACTGGAATACCACACCATAGACACATGACACGATACCCCACCCAGTCACATTATACCGACACTGGGTCGACCAGTCCTAGCACTACCTTGTATATGTTGAATATCAAGCAAGAGGGATTGACGCTGTGCATATGATGTTCATATTTGGTATGACCTAGCTGGGGATTGAACCCATGACCTCTCGCATGATCTACTAATAAGCCACTGCTGCGGTACACACACAAATAGAAATTGCTTGACCCCAAAAGTGATCATTCATTTTTTTCTTCCACAGATGAATTAAATCTTGCCTTTGTAATGAGCAGTAAAGCCTATGCAAACATCAAGAACGTGGATGCCACGGAGGCCCTGTCAATGCCAGGGGTAGTAGACTATATTGGTCATGTAGATGTCCCCGGACACAACTACTGGGGAGCTGTATTCCCGGAGGATGAGGAGATATTTGCATCATCTCAGGTCAGTGATTGGCTCAAACCATCTCATTCACATAATCTCAGATCAGTGATTGGCTGAAACCATCTCATTCACATAATCTCAGATCAGTAATTGGCTAAAATCATCTCAGGTCAGTGATTGGCTGAAATCATCACATTCACGTAATCTCAGGTCAGTGATTGGCTAAAATCATCTCAGGTCAGTGATTGGCTGAAATCATCACATTCACATCATCTCATGTCAGTGATTGGCTAAAATCATCTCAGGTCAGTGATTGGCTGAAATCATCAGTGATTGACTGAAATCATCTCATTCAAATATAGACTCATCCATTCATCATCATTCCATTCCCGTTCAGACCACCGAACCAGCAGGACGTGTCCGTCTTCAATGGCCTTTAACGCGATGTCGACGCGTCCTGCAGGGGGATCCGGAAAATGACTACCATCATCGTCCACCATCAACGTCGGGCCCGGGGGGGTCCGTTAACTGGTCACATCGAGCCGAATGCTGAAAGCGTTGTACCCAGGTTGTCATCAGCACCGATACACGTTCCGATTTGGTATACACCCCACACTAGGGTGATACCGTGGCCCTTCTCAGGGCCGTTTCTTGTAATCTACTAAGACATAACCACGACGGATACATTCAACCTGCGAGATCTACACTTGTCATGTGCTGCAGTTACTGTATCAGTTCGGGAGAGCTGATAATCCAGCAGACGACGGCGTATATGGCGGAGGAGACCATGGAGCATACACAGAATGGAAGACGCCGTAACATCACCTCCGCAAACGTTGGGGTACTAAATAAACGTTCCGGGGGTCGTCTACCATTTTGTGCTAGCTACAGGACGTAAACATCACGGGTTCTCCATCAACAGGATTGACCTACTTGGCGGTGACGGCGTGGAGGTTCACGTGTACCCAGATTGACCTACAAGGCAAGATTCAAATCTCCTGTGTTCTGATTGGTCGGAGAGCTTCTAATCATCTTTTCGAGCTGGCAGTCGGATTGACCTAGTTACAGTTCTGCAGGCAATCCGATTGGCCAAAATCTTCAATTTCTACAACAAATCTTCTTGAGAAAAGTTAATCATCTATAGTAAACATCGCTGGATTTCTTCAATCAACTCTACTGCTGCTATCTACGATAAACTTCTTTGGACGAGGGATGTTACCTACCTGCACTCCGTAAACTTCTATTGAAATGCTCGCCAAAATGCTATATGCAACAAGGCGAGGGTAAAGAAAAACTTATCGATCGATCATCATCATTCTCATCCAGACCATCGGACCTGTAGGACGTGTTTATCTGCAGCATACCAGGAGATGTCGACACGTCCTGCAGAGGATCATCAATATTTCAGATAGAAATTATGTACTCCTTATTCAGGGGCGATAGGGTTTTATGTTTTTAAACTTAACTTTTTAATGTGGCCCTAAAGAGAGCCGTATTCTGCTACTGAACAACTGAGTCTGACTCATCACCACAGATGCCGACTTTGGATCAACCCTAGGAGAACTACACTTGTCATATGATGTAGGGCAACCAGAGGGTTCCAAAATTACCATTGATATGATGGTTTGGATAACAGAGGAGCCATCACCAGCAGAAATCCGGGCAGCATGTTCAGCCGGATCGACCTACTTGGGACACCTTTGGCATTTTTAATCTCCTGCATCCTGATTGGCTAAGACGACTTCGAGCCGGCAATCGGATTGACCTAGTCACAATTCTGCAGGCAATCTGATTGACCATAATCTACCATTGCAACTTTAATCTTCTTTGAGAATCTAAACTACGGACTATCTGCGTTGGACCTCTTCGCTCCTACCAACTCTACTACTGCAGTTGTACACTAAACCTCTTTGGACGAGGGATGCTGGCTTCTACTCCCGGACTCTCTCGCAGCCATAATCTTCTGTGCAAAACTCGCCAAAAGGACTTGTTCCATAGGGCGAGGATAAATAAAAACTTATATTGATTGATAAGACATCATCCCACTTCTATTGACATAATTTATATACCATGTAATTGTTATTGTTGGTCAATGGCATATTTTAGCGCCAACTTAAAAACAATTTTGGAGTGAAATTTCCCATAAGCACATCCTTGTAATGAATTATTTTAATTCCAGTATGTTATCCCACAGACCTTATAACTTTATTGTTATTAGATCTTTGGTTATACACTTCTCTATTATATATCATAAGGCATTATATTGACCAATCAGAAAGCAGAATTATTTTTTGAACAAATTTAATTGTTGTTTAATTGCTCAGTCTATACTGTTTCAGGTTTTATCTCAAGGGCATATATCAGTTGTGTTATTGCCAGTAACAAAGCAAAATGATATTTTAACCAAATTTAATTGTTGTTTTATCGCACAAACTGTATCGTTTCAGGTTTTATCTCAAGGGCAGATAATCGGTGCTATTGTTGCAGAGACTCAAGTACAAGCTCAGCGGGCAGCCAAATGTGTCAAAGTCGACTATGAAGAACTAGAGGCCATTATTACTATTAAGGTAAGCTCAGTGTGGCTGTGTTCCTACAGCTTCAATGAAAAATGTCCTGGAATAGCCACCTAAGCTTTTCAAGTTCCATTTGGATTGTTGAGTCAACTTTCATTTAGAGGTGAATTTGTTTTATCCATATGAATTGAATTTAATTGTCACGTAAGAAATATAAAAGTTAAAGTGTGGTGCTAAAGCAGGCCTGTAGCTGGCCCTGAAATTTAACCGAGCAAATCCCTTTCGATGGAGGTCCGGTGGCATGCATCCTCAACCCTATCCACACTATGATTTATGTGTGATTTCTTCATGCGATTTCCTGCCTGTTTGAAGCAAGACATTTTTGTCAATGCTTGATTATTTATTATATGTTAAGTATGTACATTCCCAAAATTCTACTGAGGCAGCTGCTACGGGCCTGTTAAGACTTCCGAGACAACTCATGTTGTATATTCTTAGAATCATCATTTAAGAATGTTTGATAGGCTTGTAATTTAAAAGCTACCACCTATCGATACAATATTTTCCATGAAAAAGGGACAAATTATTAGTAAAGTCGTGTTCAGTAAGTGAATGGGCAGCCTTGGTTCAGTGAATAAGGCTTTGGCTTAAAAACTACAGACCTATCCCCCACGCGGGTTCGCTCCCTGACGGAGGCATGTCTAATAGGAAACTTTGTAATTCATCTCATCTCCCTCTGAGGTTGCAGTTCTAATATAAGCTATTAAGATGCGTTAACAGGATGTAAAACCCCATTTCATTCATTCAGCAATAAAACTAACCAAATATTTCTGGAAAAAAAAACGACAATCAAAGGAAAATAAGACGGTTTAGCAAATTTGATGTAATTTAAGGGGACACAAATGCATCTCCATATATTCGTAATATTATTTTTGGGGTTGTGAGGCATCCTAACTCAGAGTAGGGAGAGAAAACCTTAATTACTGTAACTTCATATTGTTCAAGTCGTGAATATTTCTCTATTCTCCAAACCAGGATGCCATCAAGGCAAACTCATACTATCTTCCGCCGAAATCCATCAACTCTGGTGACGTTGATGCGGCCTTCAAACAAGCAGATCATGTGATAGTGGGTGAGTCCCACGTAGGCGGACAAGAACATTTCTACCTCGAAACTAACGCCGCCCTCGCTGTGCCGAAAGGTGAAGATGGGGAGATGGAATTATTTGTGTCAACTCAGAATACCACAGAAACACAGGTAACAACTGCTGACCTTGACCTTACTTGTGGACTTGTCTTTGTTCAACATTTATAGTTAGCTCAATTTTTAAGACACTTTTACATTATATTCTGATAGTGCATTGCAAGTGTTGTCACTAAACTGTAAATAAACAGGTTTCATACTATTATAAATAGTCCCTGTTAGCCATATGCAATGCCAGCAAGACATTCATTTTAGTTTGAATAACGAATTGTACTGCTTTATATTCTGAACAAAAAAAGAAACTTCCACATTTTAAGCTGTGATTTGCATAGGGTTGCTTTTGTTACACTTTGTATGCCAATCTAGATACAATTTCATCATTTTATACTTATCACACAATCATTCTGATCAATATTAATAATCATCAAAAACCAGAGTTAGTGTGTTGCTGCTAAAACGTGTTTTATTCAAATTGCGAAATCACTATATTTGTATTATAAAGGGAGGTAATTTGAAAATATTCATTCTTGAAAGCTGTATGGCGCAAAAGTGAGTAAACAGGTCAGCTTACTTTCTCTGTCTTTTTGGTGCTGAGGTTATCTTCTGTTTATTTCAATAGAACAAAACTGTTAAAGTTTAAACAACAAGACTCGGAAATGCTGTTTAAACCAAAACAAGGGGAATAACTTTGCGTACAAGTTTGATTCAAGAAAACTTGTTTTTATGACAGTGCTGGCCTTTTAACATAGGTATTAACATATAAGACCAAATAAAATATATTTCATTGTGTCTACATGTATGGGTAAAGTTGCGGAAGTTTCTTTTTTTGTTAAGTATACAATTTGAATATTTCAGGGCGTGGTTGCGGAAGCTCTGGGTATTCCAGCCAATCGCATTGTAGTGAGGGTGAAGAGACTGGGTGGTGCTTTTGGTGGCAAGGAGACCCGATCTATCATCATCTCGACACCGTGTGCTATTGCTGCGAACAAGTAGGTTGCTGATCATTATACCCCAGCTTTCACAAAGTGAAGTGGGGGCTTTTTAGGAATCACATTGTCTCCAATGTCCAGTAGCGTCCCGTAACAATTTTTGTCCCATCGCGTCACGTTGCCTAACATATTTTTAATACTTCCATATCTCAAACTCTTTTGAATGGATTGTTTCCAAACTTCATATTCTCATAACAACTGATGACTTTATGTCCCTCTACATCACCCATCATTGTTGCCTGTTTTATTACAGAATTATGGCCCTTTGTTTGACTTAGAATTTTCCACTTTAATATTGTATAATGACCTGTTAACAAAATTGTTCTCAAACATTTTCGAAATGATTGTTCCCAAACGTCATGTACACATAACAACCGATGACCTTATGTCCCTGTACATCACCCATCATTGATTGCCTAATTTATTACAGAATTATGGCCCTTTGTTTGACTTAGAATTTCCAATCTAATATTGTATAATGACCTGTTAACACATTTTTTCTCAAACATTTTCGAATTGATTGTTCCCAAAGTTAATGTAGACGTAACAACTGATTACCTTATGTCCTTCTACATCACACATTGTTGATGCCTAATTTATTACAGAATTATGGCCCTTTATTTGACTTAGAATATTTGACTCCATAATGAACTTTATGTGGCTTTCACTTTAACACTTTTCTTGGATTGTTATTACACCGGACATACAGTTCACATGTGATGATATGATGTGTTTCTGCGTTAATGTTTTTTTTTGGATTCTGCAGTTTATTTTACAGAATTATGGATCTTTGTTTTACTTAGAATTTCTTTCACATTAAAAAATTAACAGATATTTTAGACATTTATTATTCTTGATTTTGCCCATCATTGGTTATAGCGAAAAAGCGGGGGTATTCATCACCTTCAGTGATAGTTCTAGTTTGGAAACACCAATGTTGATACATTTAAATTAAATCATGGTCAAAGATTTTGATTTTTCATATAAAGACTGAGGATAAAGTCTGAGTAATACCCTTTGTTTTCACCTCGTGAATATCTCAACATCTTGGAGATTGGGAACTAATACTCGGATGTGAAAGTTATGAATAACAAATGTTTGTCCGAAAGCTATCATCGTACATGTATTTGTCAGGCTGGGACGTCCAGTGCGCTGTATGTTGGACCGGGATGAAGATATGGTGATGACGGGAGCCAGGCATCCATTTCTCGCCAAATATAAGGTAGGCACTGTTAAAAATGAAAATTATTTTTATCAGTCATATATGTAGGTGGGGCCTGATGTAGGTGTAGCGTTTTCTGATTCTGTATCACTATATTACATATATCTTATCATGTCATCGTCGTGTGACGTCGTCGTCTACCCTACTGTGATACAATATTTTACAAGCATTCCTATGAAGGTATATAATAAAAGGATCATTACTAGAGTAAGTGTTCTAGAAGCTTTACCATATCTACAGGATCACACACGCAACTTTGTATTGCTGCGCGGTATTATCAGTTTATTGGTGTATTGTGATACGGACCTAAAAATAATATGTACCATGATATTTTTTAGCATACTGGTTCATACCGGTTTTCTCTACATATGTGTTTTGATTATGAAAGTAAATAGTAATTGGACTAAGATCTATTTTTAACTTTGTATGGTTCCCGTGTTTGTAATACAATCGTAAATACACATATTGGGAAGTGTGCACCATCATAGTTAAAACTAGATGCACTTCCAGTAATATCTGGTGTTCACTTATCGTAATGTGCGCATATGTAGTGCTGGCTACCATGCACTCAGACGAGCATGGCCGATTCAAGTGATTGAGAAATGTTAAAAACAAAAGAGCAAAATCGTGTGTTTGGGATGTGGGCTTAAAAAGAACACAACAATAGGATATCTAGGCAATGTTGCATTTTGTAATTGCTCTGGCAGCACAACACATTTGGTAACTCATTTGCGAAGACATTACTCGACGTTGAATGCAAATTCAAAACAGGAAGTAGACATTGTCAACATTGGAACTGCCATGCGTAATGTTTCCCATTCACAAGAACAACCAACATTGCATCACGTTATGTCATCTGCATCGAAGTACACCAGCAAATTGGAAAAGTCTGTTGAAATTATCAACACAATTGTACAAGACAATATATTATGATACGTATCGCGGTACAGTCTCTTGTATCTCAAATATATTGCGATACGTTTTTTGGATATGATACGCAGCACTAGTCACTAAAGCCTCTTTTGAGATCCTGCAGATATGTCATGTCCACTCGAGGTGATACATGCTTCCAGAACGCATTACTCTACTAATAATCCTATAATACTGGGCTATATAAAATACCATTATCGGTATATAACTAGGAGTTAGGGAGGTCTGGGGGAGAAAAATAGAGCCCCACTTGATCCACCCCTGGAGTCAAATACATAAATATACACAATACCTATTGGACTCCAATTGCAACTTTCTCAAGGCTGCACATTTGCTTTACATTGGAAATTTAGTTTTTGTGTTAATTTTAGTGTGTGTTAACCGTTAACCCACTACATGTATATAATGGACTGTTCTTTCTTTGAATTAAGACCATTCCATTTATGTGATAAAGGGGTGTTTTTGGGGAAATGACTGATCAGCAGCCAGACATTGTAAACCCTGATCAGCCTGCGAGTTACTCGCACGCTGATCTGGATTTACAATTAACATTGTAAACCCATATCAGCCTGCAGGCTGATCTGGGTTTACAATGGACGCAAAGGCTATTGTAGTCGTGCTTAGCGGGTTAAGGGTTAAAATTGCTCAAAAACTTTATTAAAAATTAAATTAATGATTACAAACATGCAAGTTATGTAGGAAAACTAATATAACAGGTCGCTGTGAGTTTTAAAAAAATCAAGATTGCTGTGTGTCCCTTTAATATTTGGTAAAAAATAAATAAAAATAAATAATTAGGAATCAGGTGTGTTTACTTGTCTCTTTATGTATATTTTTTTACAGGTTGGCTTTACGGACGAGGGTAGGATAGTTGCCGTGGAGATCGACCTGTACAGTAATGCTGGAATGTCCATGGATCTGTCATGTGCTGTAAGTAATTTCATACTGGGTCTTCAATTCTGATTGTCGAGGTTCTTAGAAATATGAATGTTATATATTGATTTATTTATTTATTTTAACCAAGTTTTTGAGAATTTCTGAAATTTGTCAAAGATTTGAAGGCAAACAAAAATTAATTTTAAATATAAGTTTTACTTATAAATTTATTTCCTGTAAACCCCTTCCAAACACATATTGTGCTGAACTTCATGTAATTTTTGAAGCAGTCATATTATTATATGTGACATTGACCAATCAGCGATCATACCCATTTTTCAGTATGAGCTCCTTTTGATGTCATACAATTTAAAAAAGCTATACTCCAGACCATTGAATTGACTTCTTGTGAGAGAACTCTTGCGAGAGGTCTGGATGATCGAGACTGACTTATCAACGAACCAGTCATTATATCCTAGGTCCTGGATCGAGCGTTATTCCACTGTGATAATTGCTACAAGATACCAAACTTCCGGTGCACGGGCTACATATGCAAGACCAACACCCCCTCCAATACAGCCTTCCGGGGGTTTGGTGGACCACAGGGTATGATATTTGCAGAACAATGGATCACGGATGTAGCCATAGCACTGGGTGTCTCACCTGTAAAGGTAGGTGATATGGGTGGGGCACACTTCTTTTTCTGTTCAATATCTTTAAGTGGGAACGCGAAACTACTATAATTATGTAATTAACAAACATGATAAATAAAGCAGACACCTCAGATTCTGGTTACGTTCTATTTTGGTTTCTTGTAATGCTTAAAAAATAGTATGGTTTTACATGTTCGCTGTCTTCAAGATATTTATACCCCCGCTGTCGGAGTGGAATATAGGAATCACGCTGTCCGTAACATTCCATCCTGTCCCGTAGCGTTTGTCCCGTTGCTTGACTTCGCGTAACACATTTTTATGCTCCCCGAAATTTCTGGGGGAGCATATAGTTGCCGTCATGTCTATCCATATGTATGTATGTCCGTATGTCCGTCTGTCCCGTTTTCTTGTCTGCTTACATTTTTTATCCGATTTTCATGAAACTTTATTGGAAGTATCAGTATTCTGTCTATAAGTGCATCTTGTCGGGAGGTTCAGGTTGAATGATTTTTGGCTGAGTTATGGGACCTTGAAGTTTTTCGAATGTCAACCTTGCCCGCTTATCTCCTCCTACGTTTTTCATCCAATTTTCACGAAACTTCAGGAAGTATCAGTATGATGTCTAGTAGACAATATTATCAGGACATTCTGGTTGAATGATTTTTGGCAGAGATAGGGGACTTTGAAGGTTTTTTTTATTCCAAAGCTTGTCCACTCAACTCCTCTTATGTTTTTCATCCAATTTTCATGAAACTTCACAGGAAGTATCAGTATGATGTTTAGTAGTGCATATTTTCAGGACGTTCTGGTTGAATGTTTTTTATCAGAGTTAGGGGACATTGAAGTTTTTCAATTCTAAAGCTTGTCTGCTCAACACCGCCTATGTATTTGATCTGATATCCATGAAACTTTATAAGAAGTACCAGTATTATTTCCAGTAGCGCATATTTTCAGGATGTTTTGGTTAAAAAAGAATGGGTGGAGTTACGGGACTTTGCAATTTTTAAAAAAAAATAAATCTTGTAAGCTCAATTCATCCTACATTTTCCATCTTGTATTTCATATGTTTACCTTTATTCAGGAGCATCCATCGGTTCTGCCGATTTCTTGTTATTACTAGCATTTCTCAAACAGTTTTGAATGGGTTGTTCCCAAACTTCATATACTCATAACAAGTGATGACCTTATGTTAAATACTTCAGTTTTTAAGAAGCAGTTTATTTTTGCCATGATTGTTAAATTTCAAATAAAATTGTTTAAAATATGTATGGTCTCTAACAATGGCATATATATATATTGAGCAATACCATGAAAATATTATGAGATTAGTTTACAGTCTTGGGTACTGAATTCTGATCATCTGCAGACAGGATCAATATGTTTTGTTGAGCGTACTTTGTTGTCTTAAAAAAAGTTTTATGTTTTAACAACAAGTATTGTTGAATATAAAAACATCATTTAAATGCTTATGTTTTTTAGATACTGTCTTGAAATAATAACTGACTGTTTGACACATGCTGTTCTAAGTGTTCTGTGAGAGAGAAATGGGCAGGTCTGTCGTTTGGATCAACAAAGACACCAAAGAAGCTTGATGTGTAATTTTCACTACATTACAGATCCGAGAGATGAATCTGTACCAGGATGGGGACAGGACTCATTTTAACCAGGAGTTGAAGCCATGTTTTATACAGCGTTGTTGGGACGAATGTATCGAGCAGAGCGACTACTACAGGCGGAAGAAGGAGGTGGATATATTCAACAGGTGCGTTTTTTTGCCAAATATTTTTCTCTCTTCTCCGTGTTCTCTGGTTTTCTCTCACATCATAACTGAACAACATCTGGCGTCTGTGCCGTCATGAGTGATTAGTTAATGATAAGCTTATTTGTTATGTAATTGATGTATTTTACATGTATTCTTGAGCATTAGTATTTTCAAGCATTGAGAGTATGTACACACCTAACCCTTAACTCTAGAATTCATGTAGGTACTACTTAACCCTTGAGGGTCTATTACAACCAAACTTACCCTAACCTTTAACCCAAGAATTCATGGCGGGACTACTTCTCAACCCTTTAGGGTCTATTCACAACCAAACTTATCTTAACCCTTTACCATCAGAATTAATAACTTGACAGTTTCCTACCTAACCCAAATTCCTAGAATTTATGGAGAGATTAGTATAAAAGCCATTGGTGGTATATGGAAGAACAAACGAATGAATGCTATAAATGGATTCATGAAAGATTTATTTATAGAGTAGAGGGTAGCCCAAATAGTATAACATTAATCTGCATTGGGGCCATCTTATTAAGGTTTATGGTTAGAATATACTAGTACAGTGGTTTGCCATCCCTAAGCACCTGGAAAGTAGTAAATGCCCTGAAGGTATCCATGTACACATATTGTTACCACCTATTTTTAATCGCATTTTTACATATTTTTAGCTATTTGGTGTCTTTAAACAGTGGTTTATGGTTCTTTAAACAATGGTTTATGGTATGAGAGTTAACCCTT